>PITB01033512.1:0-13943 GCA_004024585.1 Paradoxurus hermaphroditus | reverse complement strand
GGGGGGGGGGGGGGAGGACACGGCGCCCCAAGAACTGGCACTTCCGGCGGGTCCCCAGCCCAGGCTGACACCTCGCCCGCGGAATCCCTCCTCCGGCTCAATACTGTTCCCTCGAAGCTCCTCTTTCTCATAATTCTGGGAGGGATAACCAGGTGGCTCACGGGGCTAAGTGACAGGATTGGACGTGACGGGCCGGACCTCTGGGGTTAGAAGCTGGAAAGGGAGAAGAGGCACAGCCCAGCGATCCTCAACTTGGCGGGCGGGCCCTGAGGACATTTGACTCCCACCCCTCCCAAGTACAGCCCCTACGGTACTGAGCACAGTGCCCAGCAGGAGGGCCTGGGGCCAGGGGGGCACACGGCTAGAGAGCCCGGGCCAGCCTTACACCACCCCCAAACCTGCGGGGGGTGGGGGTCGCACGGCGGCAGCCCCAGCCCCAGGGGTGCAGCGAAGAGGTGGCCACCTTCACGGGCTCGGCTCCCCGACACGTCCTGCTGACATCACAGCGCCCCCCAGGGCAGGAAGGAGGGCAGGGAGCGGCGGCTGCAGCCGGACTGCCATCCCGCGCAACTGTAGGGGGCACAGTCCACCAGGACTACAATGGCGAGGGCACCCTCGGGCATCCTGCGGGGAGGCGCCCCAGCTCCAGAACTTCCCGGTGGTTTGACTCGTGCCGCCCAACCCAGCTACCTTTCTCCTTGCCACCAAGGATACGGCCGGCTCCTTGAGGACTACCTACCTCCTGTATCCTGAAGGGAGTGTGTGCGTGTGTGTGCGTGTGTGTGCGCGTGTGTGTTGAGGGAAGAGAAAAGGCAGTAAGTCCCAGAGCAAAGATGCGGGGTTGCACTGGGTTATGCACACTCCACGCTCCCCTGGTCCAATCCCATTTAGACGAGTAGATCTCAAACACAGGAATCCTTCACACTCTTAAAAACTACTGAGGTTGGGACACCTGGGTGGCTCGGTCAGTTAAGCGTCTGACTTCAGCTCAGGTCATGATCTCGCGGTCAGTGAGTTCGAGCCCCGCATTGGGCTCTGTGCTGACAGCTCAGAGCCTGGAACCTGCTTCAGATTCTGTGTGTCTCTCTCTCTCTCTGTCCCTCCCCTGCTCATGCTCTGTCTCTCTCTGTCTCTCAAAAAAATGAATAAACGTTAAGAAATTAAAAAAAAAAAGAAATAAAATTAAAAAAAAAAAAACAAAAAACTACTGAGGTTGGGGGCGCCTGGGGGGCTCAGTCGGTTGGGCGTCTGACTCTTGATCTCGGCTCAGGTCATGATCTCACGGTTCATGAGATGGAGCCCCGCATCAGGCTCTGTGCTGACAGCGAGGCGCCTGCTTGGGATTCTCTCTCCCTCGCTCTCTGCCCCTCCCCTACTCACGTTCATTCTTTCTCTCTCTCGAAATAAATAAGCATTAAAAAAATTTTTTTTCTGAGGTTGAGGGGCACCCGGGTGGCTCAGTCGGAAAAGCATCGGACTTCGGCTCAGGTCAGGTTCTTGTCATTCATGAGCTCAAGCCCCGCGTCGGGCTCTGTGCTGATGGCTCAGAGTTGAAGCCTGCTTGAGATTCTGTGTCTCCCTCTCTGCCCCTCCCCCGCTTGCACTCTGTCTCTCTCAAAAATAAATATAAACATTAACATTTTTTAAAGGTTTGTTCATTTTTGAGAGAGAGAGAGAGAGAGAGAGAGAGCCTGAGAGGAGGAGGTGTAGAGGGAGGGGGACAGAGGATCCAAACTGACTCCACGCTCCACAGGCTCCACGCTGACAGCCGAGAGCCCCATGTGGGACTCTAACTCACAAACTGGGAGCTCATGACCTGAGCCGGAGTCAGCCGCTCAACCGACTGAGCCACGCAGGCGCCCTTTCATGTATTTTATTTTAAAAACTGTATTTTCACAACAAAAACAATTAGTGAGAATAGCATTGTTTACCGCTTTAAAAATCTGCAGGGGCGCCTGGGTGGCTCGGTCGGTCAAGCGTCTGACTTCAGCTCGGGTCGTGGTCTCGCGGTCTGTGGGTTCGAGCTCCGTGTCGGGCTCTGTGCTGACGGCTCGGAGCCTGGAGCTGCTTTGGATTCTGTGTCTCCCTCTCTCTGCCCCTCCCGATAGATCGGCTCATGATCTATCTCAAAAATAAGCATTAAAAAATGTTTTTAATAAAAACTTGTATAACGTTTAGTTTAACAAAAGTCAGCTGGATGTTCATATCTGATTTTGTTCAATCTTTTGTGATTATGTGTTTTTGTTATAAGTGCAGGAAGGATGGCCAGACTCTCACAGATTTGTTCTACATGTGGAAAAGGGAGGAATACTTTAATCTACCTCCCTCCCTGCCGGCCTGCCTGCCGACCTACCTAGCAGGCTTCCTGCCCAACGCAGAGCCCAAGGTAGGGCTTGAACTCAAGACCCCGAGATCAAGACCTGAGCTGAGATCAAGAGTCGGATCCTCAACCTCCTGAGCCCCCCAGGCGTCCCAAGGGAGGAGGACTTCAATAGTCTTCTCAGATCATTGTGGCTACTCTTTCATACGGTGCCAGAACTCAACAGATGGTAGCTTCTTAAAGATTAGTCTCTGATGTGGCATCTGAAACGGTATTCGGGAACTTTCCATTTTCTGTACATTTGTGCAAGAACAAGATGCAATATCTTATTAGTAGCGGGAAGATAGTTTAGACCGTGTGGATCTCCTGAAAGGTCTTGGGGACCCCCAGGGATCCCTGGATCCTGGTTTGACCGATTTCTCTGATGACCAGCAGGGGGCGGCGGGTTGACCCCGGCTCGCTGACCCCCACAGAGCCCCAGGCCACGACCTGGCCTACGGTGGTCTCTCCATCCCGTGCCACACATCTGAACGCCTGCTCCCCCGCTGCGGCCCACCTTGGCAGAGAGACCGCAGCACCTCCAGACCCTGAAGGGACCCCGTGGCCACGCTCAGCGCTGGGGGGCCACCATCGCCACCGGCCTCCTCAAATCAAAAGTCTTGATCTCCCAGATGAGCCGAACACATGATCCGGGAAAATACAGGCAGGGTCAAAATGGCACACTCATCAAACAAGTGTAGACCAGTGACCCGCCTCCAGCCTTTAGTGCTCTGTGGTTATGTTTTTTAAAATTCCTGCTCTCTTGTGACTAGCACAGTCACACTGCCATGTGGGTGAAAAGCATCACTCTGTTCCAAGTAAACATTTAGAACGCACTACAATTTATTAGCCCCGTTTATTATTTTTCTTTAAATACTTTGGGGGGCACCTGGGTGGCTCAGTTGGTTAAGTATCTGACTTCAGCTCAGGTCGTGATCTCAGGGTTCATGAGTTTGAGCCCCACACTGGGACTCCTTGCTGGAGGTACAGAGCCTGCATGGGATTCTCTCTCTCTCTCTCTCTCTCTCTCTCTCCCTGCCCCTCCCCTGCTTGCTCGAGCTCACTCGTTCTGTCTCTCTCAAAATAAATAAATAAAAACAAAAAAATACTTTGGGAGCTGCAAGAAATGGAAGTGACGGGGGTCCCCCTGACCAGAGAGCCTGTGTCTGGGTACACTGGGTGTCCCGGTGCCACCGCTCCTGCCACGGCCTGCAGGGGGCGCCGCGTCCCCGGCCACTGCTCCCAGAACGGGAGGGTCCTGAGCCTCTCCCTCTGCTCTCCCCGCAGACACCCCCACAGAAGCCAGGGCACACCAGGGGTGACCCCCGAGGGTTGGAGCAAGCCGGGGAACCTCAGGGTGGGAATTCCATATTGTGCAGAAGCTTCTAAAGCAAAGCTGTGTGGAGCTGGGCGGGGCTGGGGTGGGGGGGGAGGGGAGGGGGAGGTGAGGACAAAGAAGGGGTCCTGTGCTCTCGCAAGCACAAACCTTAGCTCCTTCACGGTGGGGCCGGGGGGACACCCAGGAGAAGGCCGCACAGGTGGAGTGGAGATGCGACAGTTCCCCACAGGCTGCAATCAATCTTTAGGGAAGGAACCCCTTTTGTCTCCTTTGGGTCACTCCCTGGGGGGGGCCAGAGTTTGGGGATCACTTGTAAGACAGCCCCCCAGCTAACATTTCTCTCTCCTCCGACCCGTCTGAGTTCTATTCCTCCTCTTCTTTTTTTTTTTTTTGCTCTTTTCTTTTTAAAACTTTAGCCGAAACAACCCTGCCATCGCCCGCAAGGACTGTTCTGTTCTTCCTAAATCTCATCGCTCCTTTTTCTGTTGGACGGAAGAGAAACAAGATCGGTGAGAGGAAAAGGCCACACAGCTAACTGTGCTGGTCCACTCACGCTTCGTTCAGTACCAATTTCTCTGCGTTGGGCCGCTTTCTGCCGAAGGCTGGAGGGAGGGCTTGGGGGCAGCGAGGACGGGGGTGGGGGGAAGAAGACTCGGCCGGGCAGAAGCGCCCCGGGAGAGTCTGGCTTTTCTGCACACGCACTGGGCAGGCCGGGGACGAGGCAGCCGTCTTCCGTGGGCCCCAGTTTTCTCAGAGCGACCCGAAGGGGCTGAGACAGACGGGCTGCCACCACTCCTGCGCCTGCGCTCACTGTGCCGAGTTGGGAGGGAGGCACAGGTGGCAGGTGAGGGACTGGACAAGGGTCCGGGGGCAGGAGGCCGGTGGCGGCTCCCACCTGGGAGGTGGGAACCGAGCCCCGCCCCAGCCTAGTCCCCACGGGAGCAGGGGCGGGAGAGGGGAGGCATCCCCCCGCCCCGCGCCCCTCTCACTACGCTCCGGGGAGGACGAGCCACGGCACCGTCCAGGGCCCGGGGCTGTGACCGCTGGGCGGCACGGTCTTCCACGGTGCTCGCTTCGCGGCCGGGCTCGTCCCCGCGGGTGACTCCGAGGGAGAACTCGCGCTGCTGCCCAGGCCGCAGCCCGCGTCTCGCCGGGCACGGCTGCCCCTCGTCCACACAGAGCGGCCAGACGGCAGAGAGGAAGGGCAGCTGGAGGAGCCGCATTTTAGGAAACAGCCGCCAGGGCCAGCCTGCGTTCTCCAAATCTCTTCAGTCGGACAGCTCGCCACCGGCCGAGCCCTGTCCCCGGCCTCCCGAACCCTCTTCATCCACTCCTCTGGGCTCCTCTGCCAGGCTGGGTGCTCCCCGCCGGCCAGCACGCACCCCCGGGCCCTGCTCCCCTCCCGAAGCCCACGTCCTCCTAAGAGCTGGGTCCTGGAGGCTTCCGAGGAGCGGTCCCCTGCGAGGTGAACGTATTAACAGATGCCAATCTGTCCTGGTCAAAACTCAACCGATGGAACAGAACGGGGGTTTGCAGGACGCAAGGGACAAGGCCGGAAAGGCCCACCACACATTCTCGAGGGGAAAGAGGGACTCGGGCCAAGGGCCTGGAGGGAAGCAAGGTGGCAGGGCCTGCAGAGAGGGGGCTGCCGGGAGCTCGGGCCTGCTCTAAAACAAGCGAAGGACCGGCGGCCAGGGCCAGGCCTCCCTCGGAAGTCCTTCCCGCCGTGAGGACGGAAGAGCCCGACGGAGAGAGGTCTGTGCGCACGGGCAGGCACGCGCGTGTGCGTCCCGCTGGGAAGGAACACTGGTCCTGGGGCAGGTGGGCGTCAGACGTGGGAACCCAGGCTCCCATTTGACTGACAACCCGCTCCCACCTCCCTCCCCACAGGCCCGTGTCCGCCGCCCCTCTCCGTCCCCGGGGCCCAGCGCGGGGCCTGCTACAAAGTCGGTGCTGGGTGGCCAGGCGTTCAGCGGAGCCGATTTCGACAGAGAGACGGCCGTTCCCGGACAACTAGGCACAGACCACGCTCTGCGACTTGTTAACTCACAGAACAGTCTGTCCCTCGGGACTCCCCACTGGGTAATCAGCAGCCAGGGGCTCCCTCCCACGGCCGAGCCACACGTCTCCCCCGGAGGCCAGTGTGCCACAAGGCCCCCGTTGGGACACCGGGCCTCCGAGTGCTGCCTCCATCCTGGACTCGGGGGACCCTACGGGGGTCAGGGAACAGGGAACAGGAAATGCCTGGTGATGATTTCCTCAGAAAATTCCATGGGGTGGAGGGCGCCTGGGGGGCTCAGTCGGTTAAGCGTCCGACTTCGGCTCAGGTCGTGATCTCGCGATTCATGGGTTTGAGCCCCGTGTCGGGCTCTGTGCTGACGGCTCGGAGCCTGGAGCCTGTTTCAGACTCTGTGTCCCCCTCTCTCTCTGCCCCTCCCCTGCTCGTGCTCTCTCTCTCATAAACAAATAAACATTAACAACAAAATATGCATAATGCATACAGCCCTCTGATCACTAAAAAAGGCCTCCGTGCCACAAACATTCGCATCGACTTGAAAGAAGCCTTCTGTCCCCTCAAAGGGCTCTGTGTGCTCCGAATCCGGGGAAGCGAACACGGAAGTCAACACAGAGCCGCGAGTGACCCGGGTGGTCATGTAACAACCCCCTCCAGCCAATGTTCTCCTCTGAAAAGGGGTGGAAGGGTCCGCCTCCACCGCGGCTCCTGGCGAGGAGGAAAGGGAAGGGCACAGCTGTGAACTCCACAGAGCAGCACGAATCGTCACTGATCCCCGAAAACACTGCTGTCGGACCCCCCACCTTCCAAACTTATGAGTGCTTTAACACCGCGGCTGGGAAACACCACAGCCCGCGGCTGTCCTCGAGAGGGCAGGGGTGGGAGGTACAAAGCAACCTGCCCTTCGAGAAGGATTACACACACCACGGGACCCTCTACTCTGCCTGCCAGGGCCCGGGTGGGGACCCAGGCACCTGCCCTGTTACCACAGCTAATCGCCTTTCCCTGGGGTGGTTAGGTCTCCCGCCTTTAGACCCTGGCACTTTCTGCCTCCTTGATTTTGTTTCAGGGGGCGCCCACTGGTACAATTGGGACGATGATCGTCCCGCCCCTCACCCCCCGTGTGCTGTGGATAGACAGCCTCGCGGGAGAGAAGAAATGATACCAAGAGAACCCTGGGGACGAAGTCAGCAGAACAGAAGGGCTGAGAGAAACCGCAGGGTCTAGGAGGGGACACCACGTGCAAAGGCGAACACAAGTCACCAGCAAGAGCGGGACGCCAGTTCCAAACAGCCACTGAGAGAGAACAGAAGAATGTGCTTTCTTCCTTGCCAGGTGTGGGTTCTCTCTGAGCTGCTGAACCATGATGAATGAAACGCGAGGTCCAGCCGAGAGCCCCGGCTGACCCACGGACTCAGGAACAATAAATAAATGTTGCGAACCACCAAGTTTGGGGGTGCTTGTGACGCAGCATCATCATGACAATATACAACTGGTACAGATGCCATCCGGTAAATAAAATCCCGACCCTGACCTCGACAACTGGTCAGAGTTTGATTTTCAAACCTGTGAGCAGTGGAAAGGCCAAAAAGACCAGACGAGGGAGGCACGCTGGAGACACAGGAGGCAACCAAGACCGCTCTGCTCCCCACCCACAGAGTAAGGAGACGGGGCTGGGGAAGGGCCTGGAGCCTTGGCAGGCAGCCTGTGCAGGGCTGGAAAAGGGGCTCGTCCCCGTGCCAAACCTGAGCCGACACCGAGGGCGCTGAACCGGGAAGGACTCAGGGCCAGCGTTCGGCCTCCGGAGGACAGACTGCCGTGATCCCTTCCTCATGCCTGCCCCGGGCGGACGGGAAGAGCGCCCGTACACCCTCTACTGGCCTGTCTGCCGTCCCAAGACGGCCAGCTGTGATGGGCCAGGGCGGCAGGCGAGGAGACGAGGGTCTGAAGGAGGAAGGAAAAGCGAGGACGAATAGCAGAAAACACTTGCCGCCAAGCTGGTGCTTCCCGAGGTCTCTAAGACACCGTTCTACACCCAGGTATTAATATTCCGGGGAAGCCTTAGCAACGGGCCCTGACATCTGTTCTGTTACCATGATACGGGCGACACGCTGATAGCAAGATGAGGTGAGCTGAGACATCTCCTCCACCTGTCGCGTCGCACCGGGAGGGAAGCCTCGCAGGCCTGTCTGAAGCCAGAAGGAACCTCTCTATGGTGTCCTGGGCTAATTACGCGTGAGGCAGGGCTCGAGGGTTTGGGAGATGAGACCGGACGCCTGAGGAAGCTACTGCCCCCCCAACGGCCCTAGAACTCACCCTGACAGCAGGCAGCCTGACGGATCCACTTCCTGGAGGGACTCTTCCCTCCCCTGCCTGTTCAGTCCTCTCTTGCCCGGACTGTGGCAAAAACTCCCCAGTTGGCCTTGGGACCTCCGGAGCCCCACCTCACGCCCTTCCCTTGCAGCCAGAGAGGTCGTCCTTAAAGCTTCGGTCCGGCCATGGGATTCCCTCGCTCAAAAGCCTTCAATGGCTCCCCACTGCCAAGGAAAAAACCACAGCCACACTCGAGGTCATCCATGGTCTCACCTGCCATCACACCCCTCCGCGAGACTCACGCTCGAGTCACTGGGAGCCTGGACGCGTTCTGGCTGCTCACCTCTGTCTCCAGAACTTCTCACGTGCAATGTCGTCCCTGCACGCTGTCCACCTGCAGAGGCCCGGTAACCACCTCCTCTGGGGATCCTCTAACTCCTCCCCACCTAGCGCCTGCTCAAGATCTACCTCCCCCTCCCCACGGCACTTCAACCCCCTTTGCATCCTGGGGGGGGTGGTCTTTACCTCTGTTACCCGTATGAAGACCACAGCT
This sequence comes from Paradoxurus hermaphroditus, assembly GCA_004024585.1. Classification (NCBI taxonomy): domain Eukaryota; kingdom Metazoa; phylum Chordata; class Mammalia; order Carnivora; family Viverridae; genus Paradoxurus; species Paradoxurus hermaphroditus. The sequence continues at coordinate 5,365 of PITB01033512.1, read as the reverse complement.
CCCAGGATGTACCTGGGTGTCCCTGGGCTAACAAGGTGCTTGGAACACGGCAGGTGTGGGTGCGCCTTTATGGACCTGATAATAACCTTCAAGAGTTTACCACAGCCCATGGAATAACGCCCCACCTCCCTGGCCTGGAATCGAAGGCCCCACAGAGTGACCCTCAGGCTTCCTTAAGCACACGCAGGCCCATCCCCCCCACAGGCCCCACCTGTCCTGCCTCTGACCCACTCTGTGAAGTGGTTTCCACCAACTAGAAGGGTAGGACATCCAGGAAGGACCCCAGCTCTTGAGGCGTGCACCACAGCACATCCGGGCACAACGCCACAGTCAACATCATAAATGACAACTGACCAGGGCACCAGGGTGGCACAGTCAGTTAACTGTCCGACTCTTGATTTCGGACCAGGTCGCGATCTCACAGTCATGGGATCGAGTCCCGCATCAGGTTCTGTGCTGACAGCGCAGAGCCTGCTTGGGATTCTCTCTCCCTCTCTCTGCCCCTACCCTGCTCGCATGCATGCGCTCTCTCTCAGAATAAATAAACATTTTTAAAAAAGCGAATAAAATCAATGACAAATGACCTAGAAAAGGGCTTACAGCCAGGAACGCCGTCGGCACAATATACCAGTTGGGGGGGACGCAGAACTCACGCGTTGCGGGAGTACGATCGGACATCATGGGTGGACTGATTTCTGTAACCTTCTTCTAAGGGTAAGTTGGACACCCTGCCTGTCCTCGTGACTCCCGCTCGGATTCCTCCTCTCGGGAGCGGCTCTCTAAGAGAGACTGCAGCCCCCGCTCCCATTCCTGCAGCCTCTCTCGTCTGCGGCCTTCCGGGACGGTCGATCCTGGGCTCCCTGTGGCCCGTTCCGCGGCACAGCTCCACGGAGTCACAGGCCCAGTGGGGCCTCAGAAAGGCAGGCAGCAGCGACTTTCGGCTTCGCTGCCCTCGCTCATTCGCCAAAGGAGCACTGAGCGTTGACCGAGCGTCTGAGTTTGCTGCAGGGGGAGCTGGGGCGGTGCTCACGTGGCAGGAGGCCTCCCTCACCGCGGCAGGGTCTTCTCCGCAGGGAAGGAAATCCCCACCCAAGGCGCCCACTCTGCGGGGTCCGCGCCCCTGCCGTCTCTCTGTCTCACGGAAGCCCCTCTGGCCCTCCCTGGCTGCAGTGCTGTGGAGCGCCTCCAATGAGACGCGCAGCAACCCACTTCTTCCCCCTGTCGCGCCGGGTGCCAGCCCTCCAATTTTCACAGCCACAAGCTCTGCCTGCAGGTCCCCAGAGGCGCAGCTCGCTTTTGTCATTTCTGAAAGGCCTAAAGCAGGGCAGGCCCGGAGTCCCAGATCAGGGCAGTGGGAGTTGGCGGAGACCGACTGCAGGGTAACCAGACCCCTCGGGCTGGATCCTGAACCCGCAGACACAGAGGAGGCAGGGGAGCCTCCCGGCCGCCCGCCAGCCCCCAGCAGCGGCCCATCCCCCGCTTGGACCACACGCTGTTAGCCTCCCAGCGCTGCTGGGGCCATTTACCACAAACTGGGAGGCTCAAGCAGTTCTCGAGCCTGGAAGTCAGTCCGAAACCGAGATGGTGACAGGGCCGAACTTTCTCTGAAGGGCCGGGAGAGGAGTCCGCCCCCCGCCTCTCTCTGGGCTTTGGGTGTTTGCCCAGCAATCCTGGGCGCTCCTTGGCTTGAAGCTGTGTCACTGCAATCTGTCTTCATCGTCACGTGGCTCTTCTCACGTACCTTTGTATGGCTGTCTCACCACGGTGGAGCGAGCCCAAGGACCTTCCAGCGTGACCTCACCTTAACCAGTTACGACTGCAATGCCCCCGTTTCTAAGAGAGCTGTCATGGCTGGTACAGAGGCGGGATTCCAGAAAACATTTCCTTTGGGCACTGCTTCTCCTGGGAGTTCTCCCAGGGGAGCTGTGACCTCGGGTGGGAATTAATTACACCTCTGTTTTCATTAACCTGCGACTGAATGTAGAGGGCGCATCACGGTCAAATGATTAGGAGCCGTGGCTTGGTCATTAACAGATCGACGGATACTCACGTGTCACAAGAGCTGCAGGTATCTCCAAATGTTATTCATGTTCATCGCCACATACACTCAAAATTATAATAGTTATTAGACCTACTCTAAGGTGGTTTATCTAAGGACTCCAAAAAGCAGCACACAGATTACTAACTAAAAGCCTGTTTTGTAAAAGTAGCCTGAGAACTGTAAGTCCATATACTTGGCTCCTGTGTAATCCTGTTCGTACGTTAAAAACCGCCATCTTGAGAAAGGTTCCCCGGGATAGACCAGACGTTCAAAAAAAGGGGTCGATGGCACAAAAAAAAGAACAGGAAACGGAATTGGAGCTCGATTAAGGTTACCAGGAGAAAACAAGCTTTTAGGGTGATCGGGTGTCTGTGGCCCCCAGGGACTGGGCTCAGAAAATGCCCAAATCCCCCCAGGGGCTGCCGGGCACCCGGCTTGGGGTGACGGTGAGGGGCGTTAGTGCTGCTTATCCTCCAGTGCAGGAGTATGAGCCTGCTTCCCAGCGTGCAGTGTGTGTGTGTGTGTGTGTGTGTGTGTGTGTGTGTGAGAGAGAGAGAGAGAGAGAGAGAGAGAGAGAGAGAGAGAGAGAGAGAGAGAGGGAGAAAAGTCCTAGGCAAACAATTTTTGCAAAGGAAATTTGATTTTAGGTCGTACCCAGGAGTCACTTGTTGGGGGAGCCCAGTAGAAACTTCTCCACATGCAGCAGAAAAGCCTCTGGGAAGAAGGCAGGTCCAGCCCTTCTCACCTGCTTGGTGAAGTCCCAATCCTCAGGCGTGCCGACAGGGGCAGGCCCCTGGGTCCCCGGAGCTTCCACGCTGCTGGCACCCCCGGTGGCCTCCGCACGGCCCCGCCAGGACACCGGCTCTCCGGCGGTTCTTCTCAGGCTCTGCCAGGCACTTCTCCATTCTTCTCCCGCCCACTTCACCAGCGCCTGGGCGGGGACCTTGGCCCCGGCTGTTTGCTTGAAGCCAGCAGCCAAGGCAACCCCCGGCTGGCCTAGCCTGCTATCTGCCAGCCAGCTGTCCCCTCGTTCATGGAAACACAAACAGACATTTCTCTGTTCCGACTCCAAGGCTAAGTACCGCGCTGCCAGGCGCCAGCTGTCACCTTCTCTGTGCATTCCCCATTCCCCCCTGGTAGAGGCTAAGACCCCAAACAAGTGGGGTGCCCATCATGAATGCCCATGGTGAGGACTGCCAAGGACCCAATTGGGCAATGGGGGGGCACCTGGCAGTGGGAGAGGGGACCACCCCCAGAATGCGACATGGTACAGAGGAGACGAACCGGGGAAAGGCCAAACAGAACCACCAGCATCTTGCCATCGTTTTTGAGGCTTTTAGGAACAGCCTACAAATTAGAATGTACCTGCAAAGGCTCAGCCTGGCCCTGAGCTATCAGATGGGGAAGGGAAAGCAGCTGGTTTTATGGGGCACTACCTACCTGCTGGTACTTGCCACAGGCCGACCAACCAAAACTCGTCGCAGTCCCCAGGGGATGGCTTGACCATCCCCCCTTCCCAGAGAGGGAACCTGAAACCTGACGCTTGCGAGGGGCAAGCTCAAGGCCACACAGCTGGCCCCTGGCACTTTCTGTCACCTTCTCCGTTCCCCAAGGAGCCCTGGCTATGGCATACGGCATCTAGTGAAAGCGACAGACCGGGGAGAGTCTCCGACCATCTCCCCTGCTCCCGGCGCGAAGGAGGGTGCCAGGAGTTCACGGAAACTCAGACACGCAGAAATTGGCCGAACGGGAGTTCTGAGAAGGCTCGGGATTGCCTGGGCCCCAAGTAAGAGGCCTCCAAGTGCGGCCGCGGCCCACCCGACGGCCCGAGAAGCGCAAGTCTCTGACGGCCCCTGCTCCCCACCATTCCCGCCGCCTGAGCCGGGGGCTGGCCCGGACCCCAGGCACCCTCCGATTCTGCCAGTTCCTCCACCCGGATGGGCCCTGCGGCGGCCCAGCTCTGCTCAGACACTCCCAAATCAAACCCAACATCCTCGCCTGGAAGTTCGTGGCCACCCACGGGCTCTGCCCCTGCCTTGCCAAATCTGTCTGCAGACACACGGAAGCAACCGGCATCCTCCCCCGTGTCTAAGCCCACACCCCCTCCAGGCAGCCCTCTTGGTGCCCGCCTCCCCGACTCCACACCCACTGCCCAGCCTGAACCGACTACTCCCTCCGGCATCTTCATAAACACGTACATTTTACCCCTTCCCGGCACTTGCCGATTTCCCGCGATTATGAATGTGTCTGACCTTTCCTATCGGACCAGATGCTCCCCGAAAGCAGGACGAGCCTTGTGCCTGGATGATGCTCAAAACATGGGCACAGGAGTGGATCTGAGAGTTCTGGAATAAACCCACACATCTAGGATCAACCGATTTGAGAGGGTGTCCAGACCATTCAGTGGGGAAGGAGACTCTTCCAACAAATGTTGCTGTGACAACTAGGTAGCCACAGGCAAAGGTATGAAGTTGGACCCTTACCTCACACCGCTTAAAAATTTTAACTTTATGGGGCGCCTGGGTGGCTCAGTCAGCTGAGTGTCCGACTTCGGCTCAGGTCATGATTTCATGGTTCATGAGTTTGAGCCCCGTGTAGGGCTCTGTGCTGACAGCTCAGAGCCTGGAGCCTGCTTCAGATTCTGTGTCTCCCTCTCTCTCTTCCCCTCCCCGGCTTGTACTCTCTCTCTCAAAAATAAAATAAAAACATTAATAAAATAAAATAAAATAAAAATTTTAACTTTAGGGGCACCTGGGTGGCTCAGTTGGTTAAGTGCCAGACTCTTGATTTCAGCTCAGGTCATGATCTTACGGTTTGTGGTTCAAGCTCTGTACTGGACTCCACACTGAAAGTGCAGAGCCTACTTGGGATTCTCTCTCTCTCTCACTCCCTCTCTCTCTGCCCCTCGTCTGTTCTCTCTCTCTCAAAATAAACTTAAAAAAAATTTTTTTTAACTCTAGGGGCGCTTGGGTGGCTCCGTAGGTTAAGCTTCCAACTCCTGATTTTGGCTCAGGTCATGATCTCACAGTTGTGAGATCGACCCCAATATCAGGCTCCATGCTGAGTGTGGTGCCTGCTTGGTATTCTCTCTCTCTCCCTCTCTCTCTGCCCCTCCCTTACTCGTGCACTTCTGGGCATGCTATCTTTCAAAATAAATATTCTTTTTTTTTTAATTTAACTCTAGGGGCGCCTGGGTGACCCAGTCAGTTAAGCCTCCAACTCTTGGTTTTGGCTCAGGTCACGATCTCACGGTTCGTGAGTTCAAGCCCCACGTCGGGCTCCCACGCTGACAGTGTGGAGTCTGCTTGGGATTCTCTCTCTCTC
>PITB01033511.1:0-13952 GCA_004024585.1 Paradoxurus hermaphroditus | reverse complement strand
AGGATGAACTCAGTACATCCAGAGAGGAAGTAGAAATAGGACTGGGTGAAGCATCCACCAAAGGAAATGGTCTTTCTGTCTGACAGGAAGCCTGCCAGCATCTTGGGAACAGCACAGGTGGTGGTTAATATTTCACTGAAAGAGAGATTGCTGAGGAAGAAATACATGGGTGAGTGAAGCCTGTAATCCACGAGAATCAGGGTAATGATGAGGCTGTTTCCAAGGACTGTCACCAGGTAGGCCAATGAAAAAATCAAGAACAGGAGACCCCCAAGAGCTCTGGTGGTTTGTATCCCCACAAGAATAACCTCAGTCACCAGTGTCCAATTCCCTCTTTCCATGTTTATGTCTCTTTTTACTGTAAAGAGAGTTATAGCATAGAAAAAAGGATGGTGAATCATTCATTCAATTATGAAAACTAGGAGAAATTTAAAATAAATGTTTAGCTATGTGTTCTAACAAAATTGAACAAGTCGATTGATATTATGATTGGGTAAACCATATCCTACAAAAATGCAGCTGAAGAGACAGGAAAATCTATATTTATATTGATTCATCTTTCCTTTGTATTTTCTGTAGCACTCTGGTGGGACATGATAAACATATAATTACAACTATATACTTTATCAGTAAGAACTTTGTCCAGTAAGTATTCTGATAAAATACAACAATGAATGATTTGTTGGTATTGTAAATATAACAGCAATGTACTTCCAGTGTTTGCCTTAGGGGGATTGGTCTGTCTAGATGTAACAAGTGCTCATACAGGGTACGAGCTCCAGCTTCATGTAAGTGGTGTAGCTAAGTTTCAAAAGTCACGTGGACAGTGGGCACGCGTGGCAGCCACATTTGCCCACCTGAGATTCTAGCTCTCAAATGGCCCACAAGGCCATAAAAATTAATTAGCTTATTCTCTTTTGGGAATTAAATTGCTTTTTAAATTTTTTTTAAAAAATTCATTTGATATTTATTGAAATTGTTCTGTGGCTTCCCTAAAACTTTCTTTTTTAAAAAATTTATAATAGTTTATTTTCAAATTGGTTTACATATGACACCCAGTGTTCATCCCAACATGTGCCCTTTTTAATACCCATCACCCCCTCTCCCCCCTCCCTCATCCCCCTCACCCTCAATTTGTTCTTAGTCTTTGAGAGTCTCTTATGTTTATTTAAATCCCAGTTATCTCTATAGATTTCATCTTGGCCTTCTTTTCTAGGCCTATTTTTCATTACATTGTACTGAATTCCATAAGGTGAATCTTTTCTTGAAATTTTTGTTTCTGTAAATTATGCAAATAATGTGTTATTTGCAAAAGTGTTGATAATTTTTCAATTATGTTTTTGAAATGCTATATTTGAGGGGAAAGGACAATGATTAAAGATTTGTGTCTGAATTAGTTACAGAAAAGAAAGACTATGACTTGGCAGAAAAAAAACATTAAGAATCCTCACATCCGAGAAATTATCTTATAAAAAATTAGGACAGTGATACAATTATATAGAGATAATATAACTTTACAGAAATGAGAGGTATCAAAAGTGATTTCCTCCACAAAAAAAATGGGATAAAGATAAACACATTATACTTTTGAAATAACAAGGCAACCTAAGCAAAATAAATTGTGAACATAAAAATCATAAATCGGTAGCAATATGAATGAGACTAATAAAAATTAATATATAATTGGTACTGTTATACATCTAGGACAGAAATAAAAATCTGATACAATTTTCCATAAACACAGACGACATAAAATGGCTCCAGATGTAAAAAAATATAAGCAATGGTATAAATATTTCAGGAAACATATGTGAGCATTGAAATGTTTGTTTTAATATTAATGGTAGAAAATCATATTATTGGAAGAATTACAATATTAGTCAAAAATCAATTTAAAATGTCCTGACACTATATGACTTGAGAGATTACATAAAAAATCTGGCAGGCAACATACTTAAATATAAGCAGAAATAAGAATAATATGATAGTTACAGAATTGGACACAATGTTTTCTGTATATTTCAGAAATAATTTATCAATTTTATATGAGTATTATTAAAACTATTTAGAAATAAATTATAGAAAATATAAATAATATTATTAATGGAATGGCAGGCCAAATTCCCTATGAGAATCAATATTGCAAAATTACTTATAACTAAGACACAATTATAACCAAACTATTGGATTGGATTTTATTTCGGAAATTGCCAAATTTCTTAAAATATAATATTTAAAATATATTCTCTATTTGTAAAATGTCTATTAACAAAGCAATAAGTAAAATTTCACACTATTAGTTAATATAGCATTATTTAGACAGAGCAAAACAATACCAATTAATATGTCAAATTTTATAGCTGCCCATATAATTATTTTTATTTTATTCTATAGAGTAGCTATAAGGGAAGATATTTAAATGTCACAAATGATATTCAAATGGGGCATATTCTGTCTGTAATCCATAATCTCAAATTCTTTTAAAGAACCCATCCTCACAAGACATAAAACATCAGAACATTACAGGGTAATGTAAATTAGACAGAAGCCTAAAGCTAACAAATATATGTTTAATACTTTTAGTGATAACAGCAAGTGAGGCAGTGTTCTTGATATTCCAACTTCAAACAACAGACATCAATATCAGAATCAGAGATGAGACAGAGGGAGGGAGGGATAGAATGAAAGAAAAGCTCTATCACAATAGATAGGAAATACAATTGCTACATAAGTGTGAAGAACTATTTGATGAAATGTGCCTCGAAGCAAATCTAGACATTGAATGTTTGGGTCGAGGTTAAGAAAAGAAAATAGGAAAAGTAGATATTATAGAAATGGGGAAATGTTTGACATCCCAAAGAAAAATGTGTGAGAGTATGAAAGTTTATTTCTCATCAAAATGAATCAATCCTGGCTTTCTGAAAGCAAAATGTAAAGTTGAGTTCTAATCATACAATATTCTTCTAACTTCCCTAGCATCTCACTTTCAAACAAATGTACCACATTAGATGTGGGTATATTTGTTCTTCTTATTACAAGTGCTTTGCACAGGGAATACCTTTAATAAGTCCCTCATCTTCTTTCCAAACACAGTGAACTTCTTCCTCTATTACCTCATTGTCTTTTCTTTCAGGAAGTGCTGCCTGTCAATAAAAAATTACTTTGTTGAAGAAAAACCAGGAGATATTCCCATCTGTGTACCACAGGTTTTCCTTTTGAAACTGAGCTCTTGAGTCCAGAAAACACAGATTTCCATAAAAACTGTTCAGTTCCAACCCCTTGTGATGACAAAGGATCACAGCACAATTCCACAGCACCAGGAATTCCAGATGCATAGCTTCAGAGGCTAACATAGTTTTAAAAGCAGGTCCTCAGCCTATGTGCCTACAGGGAGCTTGACTGTGTGGGGAGGAGTCATGTTTTCACTCTTTCTGTGTTTGTGAAACTTTTTAATGAATCTATACTTCTGAGACTCCCATATACAAAGAGAACTTTGCATTCCCAGGAGAAGTTTTAAGACCAAAAAGATGATGTATTTCAAATAAGATTAATTATTTTCTGTAAATACGTGACTAATTTTTTTTTAGATTTTTTAATCTATAAATAATCTGTCCTATGATATCAGGACCATATTATTCCCTTATTTGTTTTTATTTCTTTTCAGTCAATGACTCTCATGTAAGTGCAATGATGATTTCACCATAATGTGTCTGTCTAATAAATATGAAAGATTTATTCACCGAACTTCTAATTACTTCCTCTGAGGAATATGTGGGGGATGGGAAATATTGATGAAGTGTTAAAAGAGCCCTGGATAGGGGCAAGATCCATAGGATACTCAAAATAAGTTTGTGTGGTTGTATGGACGGGGTTCTCAGATTTATGAACCCATTTTATTAAAGAAGGAACAGCTTTTCATTTGTCTAGTATTCCTTTATGTATTCTTGGTAGTCCTACTTGTGTGTTGGATCATATATCATTTTATTTCTACATTTTTAAAATTTTATTTCCAATTATTGGTAAATGTATATTGTATTCTTGTTCTGACAGGAATTATTTTATGTGATCTAAAAACAATATTCTCTTTCAACACTGTTGGATTTACAAATTCTCTCACGAATGAGTCTCAGCACCTTTGTTATTTAGGAAAAATGAAATCGAGGTTTAGTGCATTATATGGATGTTGATCTGGCCGTGTTCTCCCTGACTGCATTAAAATAACCTTTCATGCATCCTAGCATCCTCTGCAGATTACACATATAATATATACACGCTGTGCAGGTAGTCTGTATTTATGCCTTTTGTAAATTTTTATTGAAATTATTCAGAATAAATACTTCATTCACTCTTGGTATTTGAACAGTTAGTATAGATTTGTATAGTAAGTGACTGAAAGTATTTTCTGACTGTTTGAATGAATGAATGAATGAATGAATGAATGAATGAAAAATTACTATGGGAAATCGACAGTATTGCCTGTTATTCATGAATGGTAGCAAAATCTGTCAGAATCATTACTTTTCCAAAAAAGTATTATGAATGAAACTTCCACATGGTAGACTGAAGGCTAATGAAGGTCTTTTCCAAAAGGAATAGAGAATTTGGAGGCTACCGAGTCATTGAAGAGCAGACAAGAAAGTGAGTTCATATAATTTATAATTAATCGTAAAAACTAATATAACAGACGTTATGTCCCGACAATTTATTTTCAAAGAGGAATATGTGAGAGAATGAATTACAGAATGTACAGGAGGAGCTGAGAAATTATGCAGAGGCAAAACTACTGTGAGAAAATGTATTTTATACTTTCTTTTGAGGAGGAAGAGAATAGTTGTGGCTTTCTCTATTTGAATCCTTTCCCCTGTTTAAAACCAAAATACAACTCATATTTAGGAGTTATATTTGGAAGTTGTGAATTATGAAGATCTCCCGGTTTAGGGCTCCACAGGAACACACACGTGTCTTGACTTGATTCCATGTCTTCCTCTTCCTCAAGATGTAACTTGATACAATCTCCTTGAAAGGGATTTTGCTAGAACTCCACAGCCCACCAACCCATTTCACCTTCATGCTGTGATTTCAGAACCCCATCATGTGACCATTAAACTGGGCTGTAACACAGGTTTTAGGTTTTTTGTGGTAGTTAATTTTATCTATCTAAACAGAAAGCTATGCATGTTACAGCAAGAACCATACTTACCATTCACTACTGTTATGCTTAATGTTCAGCATTGTGATCAATAATTACTATAATGATTGCTATTAGGAATTCCTGCACAATTTTCACATCAACCTCACACAATCAGAAAGTCATGAATCTCTTCAAATAGTTCATTTGAAAGAGCAACAAGATGTATGAAATATAACTTTGAAGAAAGGAAATTTATCCGTAACTTGAAACTACAAATCCATATTTATGGTAATTGTAATCAATGTTTTATATGCATGTAACTTAATTTTAACAGTAATAATTATAAACAATTTTATTATTTTCTTTTTCCCAATGACACCAAAATATAAACTATACCCTATGTGGCTATTCCACGTTTTTAAATTTATTTGTTGATAGGTGACATACAAAGATGGTATTAGGGATTAATCTTCAGCATCACAGTTGCCTGATGTATTGACCATTGACAGAAAAATAATACAAGCAAAGACGTGCCTCTTCTAAAGAACAACTGGATACCAGACATGGAAGGGAATAAAACGATTTTATGAGACATCAATATTTCAGTAGAACAGTGTCACTGCAATTGAAGAGCAAGATGACAAGTACAAGCGTTTTAGCATATTATGATATGAGAAAGAATAAGTTAAGGAGAAGGAAAAGAGAATAAGAAGTCAGAGGTGCTGCCAATTCGTTGTGAACCCTATATAGCTTATAATGTAATGAAGCATGATATAGAAAATATGGTAAATGCTTAAGTATTTTTATTACCATTTAACAGAATAAAAAATATATTTCAATGTACCACAATTTTAAATGAATGAAATCTGTGCAATTATTTCTTATGTGACCAAAGTTATAAATAGACACGAAATATATTTGTGCCCCACTATCTTGTTAAAAAGTACACTAAACTTCTATGTAATATCATAACATCAATTTTTCGCTCTGAAATTCTTGGGTTCTGCCTATTATCCCAGCAAATTATTAATATTGTTTGCTTTCGTCATCACCAATGTTCTACTTTAGACAATAAAAATTTATTTCTGGAAAGTAAGAATGGCTTAAAATATGTAAATCAATAAATATTATTATTCTGCCATGAAAAAGGAGGAGATTTTGTGAGTTGCACAACGCGGATGAACTGGGAAGATATTACATTAAATAATATAAGCCAGAGAAAAAAAGACAAAAACAGTATTGAATCACTAACGTGTAGAATCTAAACACAGAAACAAAAACAAAAAGGTAAAACTCAGAAACTGAAGAAAGAAAGGTGGATGTCAGGGGCTGGGTGCTGGAGGAATGGGGAGATGATGGTACAAGGGTAAAAAGTAGCTGTTATTAGATGAACAAAATATGAGAATATAATGTATCACATGGTTAATTTTGTTAAAATACTATGTTGAGGTTTCCTAACAGAGTAGATAGTAACCATTCTCCACCAAAACTAAAAAAAAATAAAATGTTAATTATGTGATAATAAAATGGTAATTATCTTGATTGTGGTAATTATTTCACAGTATATACATATATTATTCATCATTTGCAATCTTTAAGTCTATATAATTTATTGGTCGATTATATTTCAATAAACATAAAATAAAAATTTATCATTTTCTTAGAAATGAAATGTCTTCAAATATGAATGATGTGTATTATGTGTGTGTGTGTGTGTGTGTGTGTGTGTGTGCATGTGTATATTTGTTATTTTGGGGACCGTTCAAATTCTTTAAGGTTATTCTTACAAAAATCTAGGTGTCTCTTTTTGCTTTTTGCAGCCTTTTTGAGATATAACTAGCATGTAACTTTGTGTAAGTTTAAGGTGTATAGTGTGATTATTTGATGTACTTATGTATTGCAAAACACTTATCAAAGTAAGGTTGGTTAACACCATAGTTTACCTCACATACTTACCACCCTTTTAAAACTGTAGGGTTTAATGAGCAAATATACTGAGCCTCATAGGAACTAACTTGTATCATGCATCTTAAACTTCACTTCATTTTCAATATTTGCTATCAGAGAAGAATGTACTTAGAAGCATACACACTAATCCCCAGGAGCTTTCACATAATTGGAAGGGAGAGGCCATGGAAAAGTTGCCTTATTTAAAAGTGTAACAGGAGCAAATATAAAACTTGAAGATACTAATAATAGGCAAGGTAATTTATTCAGTAATTAAAAAAAAATCGCCCAATAAACAAAGGCACAGACGAAGATAGCTTCACATGTGAAGTCTCCCAAACAATTAAAGAAGAGTTAATACTATTCCTCTCAAAATGTACCAAAAAATACAAAAAGAAGGAAATCTTCTAAATTCATTCTTTGAGGCCAACATTACCCTGATAACAAAACCAGACAAAATTTTACTAAAAAAAAAACAACTGCAGGCCAATATTCCTGATGAACATGGATACAAAAATTCTCAATAAAATATTAGCAAACTAAATCCAACAGTAAATTAAAGGAATCATTCATCATGATCAAGTGGGATTTATTCCTGGGCTGCAAGATTGGTTCAATATTTCCAAATCAATTAATGTTGCACTCCAGATTATAAAAGAACAGATAAAAACCATAGGATCCTTTCAGAGATGCAGAAAAAGCACTTGACATAGTACAACATCCATTCATGATAAAAATCATCAACAAAGTAAGATTAGAGGAAATACTTCAACATCATAAAGGTCGTGTATGAAAAACCCACAACTAATATCATCCTCATTGAGGATAAACTGAGAGATTTTCTCCTATGGTCAGAAACAAGAAAGTGATGTCCATTACATCACTCTTATTCAACTACTACTAGAAGACCTAGACATACATAGCAATCAGACAACAAAAAGAAATAAAAAGCATCCAAATTGGCAAGAAAGGAGTCAAACTTTCACTATTTGCAGATGACAAGATATTCTATATAGAAAACCCAAAGACTCCACCAAGAAATTGCTAGAAATGATACAAGAACTCAGTAAAATCCCAGGATACAAAACCAATGTAGAGAAATCTGGTACATTTCTAATCGCTAGTAATGAGGCAGCACAAACAGAAATTAAGGAATAAATCCCATTTAAAATTGCACCAAAAATAATAATATAATAGGAATAAACCTAACTAAAGAGGTGAAAGTTTTGCACTTTGAAAACTATAAAATATTGATGAAAGAAATTTAAGAAGACACAAAGAAATAGAAAGAAATTCCATGCTCGAGAATTGGAAAAACATATACTGATAAAATATCTATACCACCCAAAGCAACCTACACATTATTGCAGTCCCTATTAAAATACCAGTAGTATTTTTCACGTAGCTAGAACTAACAATTCTAAACAAAAAGACCCTGAATAGCCAAAGCAATCTTGAAAAAGAAAAGCAAAGCTAGAAGCAGCATCACATTCCGGACTTAAGTCATATTACAAAGCTGTAGTGATTAAGAGTATGATACTGGCATGAAAGTAGGAACATTTGTCAATAGAACAGTATATAAAAATGACAAATGAATCCAAGTATATGGCCAATTAATCTACAAAGCAGGAAAGGATATTCGATGGAATAGACAATTTCTTCAAAAAATGGTGCTGGGAAAACTGGACAACAACACGCAAAAGTATGAAACTGAACCACTTCTTACAACACACACAAAAATAAACTCAAAGTGTATTAACAACCTTAATGTGAGACAAGAAACCATAACAATTTTAAAGGAGAACACAGGCAATAATCATTGAAACTCGTTGTTCTATATACTCCTGAGTCAAGGGTAGAAAAGCAGAAGTGAATTATTGGGGCTTTTTGATGTCAAAAGTTTCTTCACAAGGAAGAAAACTATCAACAAAACTAAAAGGGAACATACAGAATGGAAGAAGATATTTGCAAGTGACATATCTGATAAAAGGTTAGCACCCAAAATATATAAAGAGCTTATCCTCTCAAAAATTGATTAATCTAAGTAAAATACGGGCAGAAGACATGAATAGACATGTTTCCAAAAAGATAAAACAGGGCAGGGGCACCTGGGTGTCTCGATTGCTTGAGCTTTCAACATCGAGTTTGTGAGTTCAAGCCCTGCATCAGGCTCTGTGATGAAAGCTCAGTGCCTGAGCCTGAATCAGATTCTGTGTCTCCCTCTCTCTCTGCTCCTCCCCCACTCATGCTCTATCTCTCTCTCTTTCTCAAAAAAATGAATAAACATTAAAAAAATAAAAATAAGTACAGCAGGGCTGCCTACAGATACATGAAAAAATGCTCAACATCACTCATCTTCAGGGAAATTCAAATAAAATCTACAATGTGATATCACCTCACACCTGTGAGAAAGATTAAGATCAGCAACACAAGAAAAAACAGGTGATGGCCATGATGTGGAGAAAGGGGAACCCTTTTGCACTGTGGGAGGGGATGTAATATAGCCAGTCTGGAGAACAGTATGGACATTCGTCAAAAAGTTAAAAGGTCAAGAAATTGCACTAATCAGTATTTGACCAAAGATTACAAAATAATAACTCAAAAGTTTGCATGAAATAACCCCCCCCAAAAAACAAAAATAAATGTTTTTAACATGTTTATAACATGCCTGTAACAATATTGAAACTATGGAAACAACCCAAATATCCATTTAGTGATAAGAGGATAAGAAAATATGCTATATAAATATAATGAGGGACACCTGGGTGGCTCAGTTGCTTGAACATCCGACTCTTGATTTTTAGCTCAGGTCATGATCCCAGGGTTGCGGGGTTAAATGCTGTGTTGGGCTTCACAGCCCAACATGGAGCTGTGGAGTGCATGGAGTCTGCTTAGGATTCACTCCTTCTCTCCCTCTGTCCTTGTCCCCTGTTTTCTTCCTCTCTCTCTCTCAAATTAAAATAATAATAATAATAATAATAAGTAGAAGAAGGAGAAGAAGAAGGAGGAGAAGGAGGAGGAGGAGGAGGGGAAGAAGAAGAGAAGAAGAAGAAGAAGAAGAAGAAGAAGAAGAAGAAGAAGAAGAAGCAGCAGCAGCAGCAGCAGCAGCAACAGCAGCAGCGGCGGCGGCGGCGGCGGCGGCGGCGGCGGCGGAAGAGGCGGAAGAGGCAGAAGAAGAAGGAGAAGAAAAACATATATAATGAAATATTACTCAGCTATAAAAAGAGAGAATGAAATCTTGGCATTTGCAATGACAGGGATAGAGCCAGAAAGTATTATAGTAAGCAGAATGAGTCAGAGAAAGACAAATGCCATATTTCATTCAGATGTGCAATTTAAGAAGCAAAACAAACCATCATAGGGAAAAAAAAGGAGACAGGCAGGCAAACTAAGAAACAGACTCTTCACTAGAGAATACATTGATGATTGTTGGAGAGGAGGTGGGCAGGGGGATGGGTTAAATAGGTGATGGGAGTTAAAGAACGCACTCATGATGGGCATTGATTGCCCATCACTTTTTTAAATCACTTTCTTTTAAATTTTTTTAATGCTTATTTATATTTCAGAGAGACAGAGTGCAAACGGTGAAAGTGCAGAGAGAGGGAGATAGGATCCAAAGTAGACTCCAGGCTCTGACCTGTCATCGCAGATGACACACAAAATAAAACTTCCTCCTATATTTTCTCTGCAGTTTTTCTCAAGTTTTGTTTTTTTTTGTTGTTGTTGTTCATTTTACTGTGTTGCTGAAGATTTTCGAGTGGACTCCTGAACTTTCTCAAAACGACTTTTATTTGTGGATGGCTATCTAAGTGTTGATCTTTATGAGGGAAAGGAGGTCACGTATTTTTTTCTGCCATCTTCCTGATATAATTTCCAGAATGAATGATTTAATTAGTGGTATGCTTTTTTTTTCTTTTTCAAGTTTTTATAAAATTACAGTTGGTTAATTGTATACTGCAACATTGGACTCAGGAATAGAATTTAGTGATTCACCACTTACTTACAACATCCAGTGCTCATCACAAGTGCCCTCCTTAATACACATCACTGTTTAGCCCATTCCCCACTCACTTTCCTCTAGCAACCCTCAGTTTGTTCTTTATAGTTACGTCTCTTCTATGGTTTCCCTCTCTCCCCCGCCCCCATGCTCATCTGTTTTCTTTCTTAAAGTCCACTCTGAGAGTGCAAACATATGGTATTTATCATTCTCTGACTTATTTCACCTAGCATAATAGAGTTTAGCTCTGCCAAAGGCATTGCAAATGGCAATATTTTACATTTTTATGACTATGTATATACTGCATCTTCTTTATCCATCCTTTAGTATGGACATTTTTGCTCTTTCCATAATTTTGTTGTAGTCAATACTGCTGCTATAAACCTTGAGGTGTATGTGTCCTTGGAATCTGTACTTTTGTATCTTTTGGGTAAATACCTAGTACTGCAATTGCTGGGCCATAGGATTTTTTTTTCTAACATTTTGAGAAACTTTCAAACTGTTTTCCAGAGTGGCTATACCAGTTTGTATTCCCACCAACAGTGTAAGAGCGTTCCCCTTTCTCTGCATCGTTACCAGCATTTGTTGTTTCTTGTGTTGTTAATTTTAGCCATTCTGTCAGGTGTGTAGTGGTATCTCATCATAGTTTTGATTTGTATTTCCCTGATGATGAGTGATGTCGAGCACCTTTTCATACGTCTGTTAGCCAATTGTGTATCTTCTGTGAAAAAATGTCTTCCGCCTATTTTAACTATTTGTTATTTGTTTTTTGATTGTTTGATTTGTTTGATTATTTGTTTTTTGGCGTGAAAAGTTGTTCTTATGATTTCAAACTCTCTACTGCTACTCACAATCACACTGAACACGAATGCATAACCAGATATCTTCAACACAATGAAAATGAAACACAGATAAAAACCCTTTCTCCAATTTTCTCTCTGTGTTTTCTGGTTACTGAATTCTGTTAGTTTATAATTTTCATTCACATCCTAATTACTAGAGTGTAATCTTAAGGAGTTTGTGCATTTAAACATTTTTCATTATCTTATGAGAGGGGAACATTTTTTTATTTTTTTTAAATTAGCTCTACTGTAGAAATGGTAACTGATGACATCTTAGTTGCATATTTCTCAAACTTTCCAATGTTTTAAATTTTTATGACATTGACACTTTGAAAAGATTCTCTTTAAATTTGTTTATAGTTAACACCTTAAACATTTTTGTTTTTCTGAAGTCTTTCTTCTCCTCTGCTACTTTCTCCGTTTAGTAATCTAGTTTATGTACATAAATTTAAAGACCTTGAACTCTGACCCTTCTAGTTGACCTAAATTCCAAATTTATGTATCCTCCTAAATATATTAGGTACACACATGGCTTTTTCTTAAACATCTAAAACTATAGATTTACAGAATAGCATTAGATTTGTTTTCCCAATATACTATTTTTCTCACATCATTCACCCACGTATTCATTAATCCATTCATACTATCTTCACTGAGATGGACTTACAGAAAATTGGATTAACATTTTAGATACAGCATTAATTTCACAAACATAGTTCCAGGTGTCGTTACTGTTTATGTTATTTGGGAAAATTGATATTACAAGTTGTGCAAGTATTACGATTTTACAGATACGATAAAAGAATAATGGCAGGCGAGAATTCTACCACTGAACCACCAATGCCCCACTAATAAAAGAATAATGGATTCACACACAGACTACTGTAAAAATCTGGTTATGTTTATAGAAGACATGATTTATTCATATCATTTAAAGTTTTAAAAGGGTATATGTGGGGGGAGGAGGGGCAACATGGCGGAGGAGTAGGCGGCTCCAGTATTTCGCTTGCCCTTTAAACGGGGACGACTGAAACCATAGTCTCTCTCAACTCCAAAAATTGGGGGGAAAAGGTGCTACAGCTGACAAGGAACGCAGGCGAAAACAGACACGGCCCAGCTAAACCGTGAGTTTAATCTGGGTGGGATAAAACGAACTCGAACTTGGGAAGTTGAGCTGAGGGGAGGGTGAGCGTCTTAGGAGACAGCTGGGAAAGTGCCGATGGAACAACATCTGAACGAGAGGGCCAGAGCGGGTGAGACCGCTACCATCCAGCCCCTAAATGCAGGGCTTTTGAAGAGAAGTTCAGTGGCAAACAGCAGCACTACCCGCGCGATGCTGGGACCGCACCAAGCCAGTCATGAGCCACTGGGACGCGCGCGCCACGGGGACTGACAGCGGGGACCCAGGCGGCACCACCTGCCGAGCACCTCTAACCCCGGCACAATTATAACCAAATCGGGGGTGGCAGAGGGCCGCCTCACCACGCCACCGCCGCCTAGCGCCTCCGGGGCGCACGCGCTGCCGGGACAGGCAGCGGGAACCCAGGCCACGACTACTGCGGAACACCTCTAACCGCCGCACAGTTACAGCCAAATCGGGGGTAGCAGACGGCAGCGTCATCGGGACACCCTCGCCCAACGCCTCCGGGCACGCACGCCGCCGCCGGGACTGGCAGCAGGGACCCAGGCAGCCCCAGGCGGTGGCTCCTGTGGGACACGGCCGGGTCACCGTCCAGTGAACCACACTAGGCCGGCGTTGGCAGTGGAGAGAGAACAGAAATAAAGGGGCGAATAAAGCCTCCAGGACTGGTGGCGCGGGTCTGGAGAGACGCCATTGTTGTCTCACAAGCCAGGAAGTCACCCCAAAAGCCACCCCTGCAGCAGTGGAGGCGGGACCCGCCTACACCAAACCACGCCCCTCCCAACCTATCAGCAGGAGCGACTGATGCCAAGTGCAGATTGCTGCCTGGAGTAAATACAGTCATTTCTTCTTTTTAAATTTATCCCTCCCTTTCTCATTCCTACCGATCCCCAT
>PITB01033510.1:0-13963 GCA_004024585.1 Paradoxurus hermaphroditus | reverse complement strand
TCACTGGATAACCCCGACTAATACAGAGGGCTATATATTTAAACCACAGGGTTGGTAGGCTGGGGCCCCAGCTGTATGCCTTCAAAAAAGGAACACAGAACACAGCCACCTTGGAGGAGATAAAACCCAGATTGCACACACCCTAATTCCGGCTCCACTTCTCTGTGTCTTTGCTCTTGTCGATTTATTAACTCTGGGGTATAACCAGATCCCAGCTATCTTGGAAGCTTTTGCTATATTTGGTCCTCAAGTGGCCCTTCCCCACCCATGGCCCTCCCCTCTCCCCGCTTTGGCTCTATCCCAATCCACTTTGTGGCAGCTCTGGGCAGCCCTGCCCCCAGCGTAGCCAGAGCAGCTAATGTTTGCATTTGCATATTGTATATCTTCAGTCCCTCCAGGGTTTCTTGGCTGGTAGATCTAGAGAGCACATTGTTGTTTTACCTGTGTAAGTTTGCATTTTGAGTCTCAGGGAAAACTTAAGACACTAGGCGAGTGCCCATTCAGTGACCAAGGGCATTGGGCTAACCACTATTGAGGGTCTTGTCACAAAATGTTTTAATTAGCTGTGATTCCCTGCATCCCACTCCTGACTAGAGGGAATAAATTGGGTCTTTTGTTGTATCTTTGGTGACTGGCACAATGCTTTGAATATAATAGGTGCTCAATAAATCCTTGTTAAAATGTCAACAATAGGTGAGGATGAGTGCTTAATATGTGTCAGAGACTAAACATTATATATTATACATAATACATATATTTGCCATTTAATCCTCAAAGCAGAATCTTAAATGATATGTGCTGCTATTATTCCCACTTTACAGATAAGGAAACTGAGGCACATAGAGTGAGATCATTTTACTAAAGGCAGAAGAGGCAGAATCAAGACTCAAACTCATGCTCCAGAAGCCGCACTCGTAACAATACACTGCTCACATGAACCCTATAAAGTCCAGAACAACTTTGATGACATTCAAGGTCATCGCTCTCCTGCCACCTCTTCCCACGGCTTCCGGGATAAGAACGAGAGGAACTGGAACATCTGAGCAGTGTTCTGGAAAGAGCTCTGGCTGAGAGTGGGGAGACTCAGGCGGCCGACGCCTGACCTGTGACTCTGAGACTGGGCTTCCTTGTTTATAAGATAAAGGACTTGGACTAGTTGCCCTCTAGGTCCCTTTATCGTCTGAACACCACGGGAGGCTCTGCCAGCTCTTTCTGGCTCTTCTGTCTACCAAGTCTTGATAGCCCAGCTTATCACTCAGTCCATGCTTGTTTCTCTGCCTTGAGTTCATTCACAATCCCTTTGGGGCGGTTTGCATGGCCCTTTGGGAGCGGTAAATCCCTGTAAGAATCCAAGGAGGGCAGAGGCTCATCCTTTCAGGAAAAAAAAAAATGTGCATTTTTCTAACCACACACCTCGCATGTGACTCCAGAATGCTGCAGACCCTGAAGCTGTCCCTCCTTTAGGCCCCAGGATAAAATCTCCTGCACCAGACAGTGAGCCGGAAGTAGCCCAGGTTGAAAACAGCGCTGACCGAGGATGTGATCAGGGGGAAGGGTGAGCTCTGGCTGAGCGGGTGCTGCGTCTGGGGTGGGGGTGGTGGCAGGGGTCCCTGGCCTCATCCTGGTTTCCTACTCCATCCAGACAGGAAGCCAGGCAGGGCTGGGGAGGAACGCCTAGCTCTTCTCCCTCGGCCCCTCCTGGGCACAGGCAGCAGGGACACCTGAGCCCTTCATCAAGCCTTCACAGGCCCTTCCTGACCAATCTGCCCCTTGGGGAAAACGACTGTGAAAACAAACAGCTCTCACTCACATCCTCAGCCGCGCTCCTACCTGACGCACCTGGCCTTTTCCAAATGCCGCACAGCTTTGCGCCCTGCAAGCGCGGCTGCCTTCCCCATCTGTGGACGCTCTTGCCTTCTCAAAGGAGACTCACTTCATTCAATACCTTAAGGTCCCTTAGGCCGGGAGATAGCCGTAGAGATAAAAACTCCAAGGAGCTCAAAGCTTTTAACCTAATTGCTTCTAAAAATACTTTTTGGAAAGGCATGCTGAAGGTCAACGTAATACTTTCAAACAGACCCTAAGAAAAAGCTGTAGCCGAATCCTTCTCGAACACGATTGAGTGTCTCTTGCGCTGGTTCTTTATCCGGGATTCTGTAATGCGTGGCTACAGCTTGTGCAACAGGGCTTATATTGCTCACCAAGCCTTCTTGCCTGTTGCTCCCCAAAACGCAGCCAGTTAGCTCTTCAGCACTGTCCACTCTTTTGTCCTTGGGGGGACAATTAACCCATCCTTCCGGAGCAGCAAAGCCTGCCTCTTTTATAAAGTACTGATGTTTGCTATAGAAAAGAAAATGCACAAGAGACCCAAGAAACTAATGTCAATATTAGGAGCTTAAAGACCTGTAAGTAAACAGGGGGGCCGGGTTCCATTTGTGTGTTTGCTTTGAGTTGCTCGCTCTGAGATATTTCTACCTGTGTGTTTGCCGAGGAATTTTTACTATTTTCTTCCAAACAGACCATGAAAGCGGCTCTAGCTTTTAAAAGCATGAGTATCGGAGCAAAGCTGTTTGTGCGGATGAGATGTGTTTTCGATGGTACACCAGCACCAACAAAGTGAAGTTCGGGGCATGGTTTGGGCGAGCGCTGGGTGTCTGGCCACTCACTGTCTTACAAAACAGAGCAGTTAATAGTTTGTTCCACCGAACACATGGTTCATGTGCAAATATATTGGTTTCAGATTCAGCGATGCCTGCATGCATCTCATTCTGGGGAAACGCAATTTGGACGAAATCGACTGTTGAATAAATAGGCATTAGTAGGATGGTATTATTACGCTAAAAAATGTCTTTGAGAAAACAGGTCCTTTCCTGTTTATTTTTAATGCAGCATTCAGCCTGTCTGTGACAAGTTGTGGCCGTTATACGCTGTTTGTGGACATAAATGTTGGGTTTCTCTTGCTTTTTAAAAATTTACCCTCCCGTTCTTAATCCTCTGGGTAGAACGGGCACCTCTTTTGTTCTTTGCTACTCAGCTTCAGCAAGTGGCTCCTTTGAGTAACCTGGGGAACGAGTGCCCTCTTCTGGAAAATTCACTAATTACAAATTCAGGAAGCATTGGTCTGGTTACCCAACAGGCCTTGTAGAGGACACAAAAGAAGTTACAACGTGTTCCGTGCATTAAAAGGCCTACTTTTATCTTCATAGATACAGCAGCTTGCTTTGGGATTTTCAAAAGTGATTTGCAGAGACAAGGAGGGCAATTATTTTAATAGTTTTTGTTGTAAAGGTATGATCTTGCTTTGTAGCCAAAATTTCATTTTTAAAACCTAATGGTTTATTTCTTGCTCTAAATTACTTTAAAATGTGTGATTTAAAACTCCTTCCTTTTTAAAGATTAGACACACTATGAATAGCGAGCATGTGCAGGACATTTGTTTTCAGTAAGAATACCTGGGTCTTTAAAATCACTATAAGAAGATAAATTGTTTTTATCAAATTTATCAAATTTGGGATTTTATCAAATCCCAAATCAAATTACTGTCTTGCGTGTCAATAATTTATCGTCAAGTACTTAGCACAATATCCTCTCCTCCCCTAAAGTGCTGTTTACCAAAGATGAAGAATATCTTTCACCGTCTCTCCATAACGAACATTGAAGAGTGAGTTCTGCGGATTTGCTTTGTTTCACTCGGCAGAGGAGGGGAGAATGGAATGCCCATGGTCTTGCTATTCCTCTCACCTTATTCGGGGGAGAGTTTTTGGCTTGTGGATCATCAGAAAATTTCAGGTTTACCGCTTGCTAACTGAAGACCTCGACAGGTTATTTAGCTTTTGCAAATTTTGGTGTCCCCGTATGAGACACGGGGACACCAGTAATGGTAGTGGTGGGGATTAAATGAAATAATCCTTGCGAGGTGTTAAGCACCAACCTTTGCCTTGACTAAGCATTCAGTGAGTGTTAGCTACCACCACCACCATGAAAATGGTAAAATAAAATATATAGACACCCCCAAAACAAACATAGAGTTTAATGAGTCATGATCAGGTGAACACACACATAACCAGAAGTGATGGTCACCCCAGCGCCCCTAGAAGCCTCCCAACCCTGTTCCCCTGTTCCAACCTCATTTCTTTCCCTCTGCAAGAAGTAACCATTCTACTGACGTTTATCAATAGTAATCAACACTATAGTCTGTGCACCTTCCTCCTCTTATTATTACATTTTATATCTCTTTTAGGTTTATTTAAAAAAATTTAAAAAAACCATTTTAATGTGTATTTATTTTGAGAGAGAGAGAGAGCACAAGCAGGGAAGGAGCAGAGAGTGAAGGAGACACAGAATCGGAAGCAGGCTCCAGGCCCCCAGCTGTCAGCCCAGAGCCCAATGCGGGGCTTGAATTCATGGACAGCAAGATCATGACCCAAGACACTTAACCGACTAAGCCCCCCAGGCGTCCCTAGGTTTATTTTAATCCATAGACTCCCCTCCATCCCTTTCTTTCCTTTTCAATTTATCTGTTGAAGAACCTGGGGGTACTTGACTTATGTTTTGCCTGTGTTTTGCCCACTGCATATCCATGGTGCAGTCCAATATGTTCTTCTGTCTGCTGTAGTTCCTGCAAATAGGTAGCTGGAGCCAGAGCTGGATAGACTCGTGTTAAATCCCTTCAGCAAGACTGAAGGTGGCGGTGTGTTCTTTCATCAGGACCAGATTGTCCCTGGTTGTCTTTTTGCGATGTTACCAGCTGCGGATGCTCAACGTTAAGATTCACTAATTCACTGAGATCTGCAAAATGCTGATATTCTAGTTTCACCATTTATTTTTATTTATTATTTGAAATACTTTTACAAAGGGTTGCATCCCCTGATTTTGTATTTGGTATTTCAGTGACACAGTTCACTTGGGAAAAAAAATGAAGTAGTTCCTGCAGTGGTTTTAAAATAAGATTCCAAATTCTTGGGCACTTCTGCATTTAAGGGGTGGGATCTATGTCTCCTCCTGTTGAATCTGGGAGTGCATAGGACCACTTCAAACAACGCAGTGCACAAAAATGATAATTTGTGACATAAAAGGTCATACAGCTTCTGCCTTGTTTTCTAGAACACGTGCTCTTGGAATCCTGAGCTGCCTTATAAGAAATCCTTCCACCCTGAGACCACCGTGTCAGAAGGAGCAGAAAGGTCACATATCAGCACTCTGGTTGACAACCCTGGCCTACCGAGCACAGAGTTGGAGTCATTTCAACCACTGGGGCTTAGATATGCAAGTGAAGTATTCAGATAACTCCAGATATTTCCAGCCCCAGGCAGCTGGTCTTCCCAGATGAGGTCCCAAACATCATGGAGCCATTCAGACTAGGTCCAGCTGAAGTCCAGAAATACAGAATCCACTAACATAATAAAATTGTTATTTTCCACTACTGAGTCTTGGGGGGAGTCTGTTATACACAATAGTTAATCGGGAGAGTTCTTCACCACCCTCTGAAGGTGACCAATGAGATTTTTAAGTATCATTATGGATTTAAAAATATTCTCTGATTTCAGTCAGTGGCAATTACACATTTTGATGCCCAAAGTTTCCCTTATTTGGCCAAAGGTACCTCTTCAGGGCTTATTTCTGAGTCTTCTGACAAGACTCTAGTAGTCTTTGATGGTTTACTTTTATTTGGCATGACAAGATGATCCAGCTCATCCATTCCAAGAAGCCGTGGCTTCTTTCAGTGACAAATGACATCCCAAGCCACAATCTAGGAAATGTTCCTTGTAACTGGATTGGGTGATTGTTTCCCAGGTGACTGTTCCTCTTTTGATAAATAGGTAGATAGATAGATAGATAGATAAAATACCTTATGAATCCATACTGATGTTTCCAATTCAATTCAGGACTTCAACTTTTTTATTTAACTTCTTATCCGTTGTAGTTGTATCTCCTTGCACACGAACAATCTTGGTTCTGAAGGGATGATAGAATTAATAGAGCCCTTAATTACTCATTTATTTTAGCCCATATTACATACATAACAGTCTGAGGATAACATTACTACTATCGCCAAGAAGACTGTTGAGAATAGCCTGAAAATATTTGCATGTGCTCTTTCCATTCTCCTTCATTTACTTTTTACACTTGCTCTGTGCCTAGTGTCGGCACGTACAGCCGTGACATACCATATACTCTCCCTTTAGCCCTCTTTTACTTCTACAAGTAATCTATGTATGTCTAATGGGCCCCGCCAGTCCATATGCCAATGTATCTCTTGTCATTTTGGTTTTCTGAGACTTATTCTCTAATCGATTCCTCAGGAAAGGCTCGTGGAAACAGTATTCCCTGAATCCTGGCATGTTGATAACAGTTCATTTGTACCTTTTACCTAAAAGTCAGTTTTGCTAGATATAAAATCTTTGCTCATATTTTCCTTCCCTATGCCTTAAATATATTATTTTATTCTAATTTCTTGTGATGAAAATCTGATTTTCTTTCTAAGCCTCTTAACTGGTTTTGCATAGATAACAAAAGAATTGTTTTGTTTTCTTTTTTTTTTAAGCCCACGAACTTTACTCAAATGGATCTTGATGTTGGTTGTTTGGAGTCGATATTCAAGTTATGTGTTATGCTCTTTCAATATGTAGTCTTCATCTTTTTTGCAGCAGAAAAGCTTTTTGATTTACAGTTTTCTGTGTTTGTTCCTTTCTCTTGCTTTGAATCTTTTCTTTAGAAACTCCTACTCTCCTTTTGTTGGATCTTCATTGTTTCCAATATTTGTCACTTTCTCTTGAATTTTTAAAATACCTTTCATTACTTTTTGATTTTTAAAAATACCTTCCTTTTCACCTTCTCTTTCTAGAGTATTTTCTCTTGTTTTTGTTCAATCTGTTCTTCAGTCTTCGGATCAAGTCCTCATTTCTGAAATGATTTTTTTATTTTTAATTATTTCTGAATTCTGTCATCTCATTTCTGAGTTTACTTCAGGTTTATTGTTATGTCTTTTGTAATTTTCTTCTCTTCAATGAGAGCTTTTATTTTAATGTTTGTTTGTTTATTTATTTATTTATTTATTTATTTATTTATTGTAAAACATTTTTATTTATTTTTTTTGAGAGACATAGAGACAGAGTGTGAGCAGGAGAGGAGCAGAGAGAGAGGGAGACACAGAATCCGAAGCAGGCTCCAGGCTCTGAGCTGTTAGCACAGAGCCCAATGTGGGGCTTGAACCCGTGAACTGTGAGATCGTGACCAGAGCTGAAGTCCAAGGCTTAACCAACTGTACCTTCCAGGCACCCCTACAAGAGCTTTCTGAGATAAAATTCTCATATCATTTATTTATTTAAATTATACAATTCAATGACTTTTTAGTATGTTCACATAATTGTGCAACCATTGTCACAATGTTAGAACATTTTGCCACCCCAAAAAGAAACTCTATATCCAGTAGCAATTACTCTTCATTTCCCCTCAGCTCCTAAGGCAACCACAGAATGCTCTCTGTCTTCATAGATTTCTCTATTCTGGACATTTCATATAAATGAAATCATACAATATGTTGTGTTTTGCGTATGGCTTTTTCACTCAGCACAGTGTTTTCAAGATCTATCCATGTTATAGCACGTATCAAAGCTTCATTCCTCTTTCTGGCCAAATAAAAGTCCATAATTTGTTTATCCTTTCATCAGTCAATGGACATTCACATGGCTTCCACTTTTTGACTCTTACCAATAACATTTTATGAATATTCACGTACAAGTTTTTGTGTGGACCTATGTTTTCCATTTTCTCGAATGAAAACCTAGAAGTAGAAATGCTAAGTCATATAGCATCTGTATGTTTTTTTTAATGTTTATTTTTGAGAGAGAGAGAGTGCGCGCACGAACACTCATGAGTTGGGGAGGGGCAGAGAGAGAGGGAGACACAGAATCCGAAGCAGACTCCAGGCTCTGAGCTGTCAGCACAGAGCCTGACACGGAGCTCAAACCCACAAACCAGGAGATCATGACCTGAGCTGCAGTCAGAGGCTTAACTGACTGAACTACCCAGGCGCCCCTGTATGTTTTACTTTTTGAGGAACTGCCAAACTGCTTTCCAAAGTGGCTGCGCCATTTTACAATCCCACAGGCCGTGTATGATGGTTTCAATTTCCGCAATGGCCCCAGTCCTTGCCAGCCCTGGTTACTACTGGTCTTTGTGATTATAGCCCTCCCAGAGGGCTTGGCTTTGATTTGCCTCCCCTCAGTGGCTAATGATGCGGAAGCATCTGACCGCGTGCCTGTCCGTGTCTACATTTCCTTCCTTGAAGGAATAACTGGTCAGTTGTATCATTTTCTTAATGTCTCTTAGCTCATTTTGAAAGAGAACGTTGTAGCTATGATCTTTTCATCTGGACTTTTTCCCCTGGTATGCTTGCAATGTCCATAGTTGAGCGGTTCTGCGTTTATTCCCCTTTTTTTTCTTAAGCACTTTATATGGAATTAGACTTTTTCTGTTGTTCATTTCCAAGCAAAATTAGTTTTCCTTAACTTTAAAGGAGGCAGAATAGCTTTTCTATCTTCATAGCGCTCCCTCTTGGTTTTCATGTGTGTGTGTGTGTGCGC
Organism: Paradoxurus hermaphroditus; assembly: GCA_004024585.1. Classification (NCBI taxonomy): domain Eukaryota; kingdom Metazoa; phylum Chordata; class Mammalia; order Carnivora; family Viverridae; genus Paradoxurus; species Paradoxurus hermaphroditus. The sequence continues at coordinate 5,378 of PITB01033510.1, read as the reverse complement.
ACGTGTGCGTGTGCGCGCGCGCACAACTAGCTTTCTGAGACTGTCTGGCTCTGTTCCCCTCTAACACTTTTACCTAGAACTTCCTTTTTACTTCTCTGCGTTGTCCGTGTCTTTCTCTGTGTGACTGCACAGTTTCTCTTCTGTGTGGTGCTCTGCGTCTTGAAGGGGGCTCTAGCCGGGCTCTGGGGAGTGGCTGGGAGTTAGACTGAGTTTGTGAGGGACCCCTGTGTTCACCTACCGTTGGACTGGACAAGCCCCTTCCAGTCTCAGCTGCCCCTCTCAAACTGTTCCAGTGAACACTAATGGCTACTTTGGGGCTGTCCTCTTCAGAGTTCTGTCAGATGCCTCACGGCCTCCCTCAGCTTTCTTCTGCACAGAGAGTGATAGCCACTCAGGCCTCGTGTCTACTGGTGGTTTGCTCTTACTTAGTTGTCGTATGGTAAAGGTCGTCCATGGATTTTTGTTTTTGATGCTTAGTTGTTCAGTCTGTTTTTATGAGGGAATTTGGGGTGATTTAAAAACTAGGCTGTCAGGGGCGCCTGCGTGGCCCCATCAGTTAAACGTCTGACTTTGGCTCAGGTCATGATCTCACGGTTTGTGGGTTTGAGCCCCGCGTTGGACTCTGTGCTGACGGCTCAGAGCCTGGAGCCTGCTTCAGATTCTGTGTGTCCCCCTCTCTCTGCCCCTCCCCTGCTCATGCTCTCTCAATAATAAATTAAAAAATGTTTAAAAAAATTAAAAAAAAAACAAAAACTAGACTGTCAGCGTACCTGGCTAGCTCAGTTGGTAGAGCATGCGACTCTTCGTCATGGGTTGAAGACCCATGTTGGGTGTAGAGTTTACTTAAAAACATAAATAAATAAAATAAAACTGTGCCGTCACCACTTCCATTCTTCCAGAATCCCTCTCAGACCGTTTTGCTGACAACAAAATTTAATTTGTCTTTCGTTTTTGCTGTTTGTGTTGAACTTGATTCATCTGTAGAGTGCAGACTCAGTGTGAGGCTGATAATCCTAACAGGGACCCTTAGTCATTTCAAATAGCGTACGTTCTTCATTACTAGAGCTGAATGCCATGGGTGCTTGGGTTCTTTGAAATCATGTGAGGCAGTCAGCAATCCTCAAGGCCAGTGATTCAGCAGGTCCACCTAAGGCTTCTGACCCAGAGCTGAGGCACACCGGATCAGGCTGCGGCTCATTTTTTTCCTGGTCCTTTTGCATGGTTACTATGCATCTTACTGGTAGATTGCATCTTACTGAGAACTTACTAGGGACTTGATGATTGCAGCTTTGTAATACAGCTGGAAGTCTGGAATTGTGACGCCTCCAGCTTCGGTTTTCTTTTTCAGGATTGCTTTGGCTATTCGGGGTCTTCTCTGGTTCCATACAAAGTTTAGGATTGTTTTTTCTAGCTCTGGGAAGAGTGCCGGTGATATTTTGATAGGGACTGCAATACTGCGGGATGTTAAATGTGTCACCATCACTCTGGTTTTCAAAAGAGAAAAGAAGTAGAAGAAGCTGCTTAGGGAAAAGCACTGTGGCATAACTCCAGACAGAATAGTTTGAAGCAGATATTAGGGAAGGGAAATGCCAAGCAGGTGTTTTCAGAGGCATAATGAGACTTTGAGCAAGCACGGCAGACAGCATCTTGGTGACCGAGAGCTCAAGAGACACCGGGGATGGTCACGTGCGGAGCAGCAGCAGCAGCAGCAGGGACTTTGCAGGCTCTTCACAGCAGGGGGACGACAAATGGAGCTACCCCAGAAGTCCAGCAAGGCCCCCCCGGTTCCACCAGGTTGGGGAGAGCAGGGGATTTTAACACGGGTTCTAGAGAAAACGACCTACTTGCACTCTTGCCACAGACAGAATAAGAGAGTCTGAGCTATGTTAGAAAGGGAGAGACATTCAGTTAACCTTGGACTTAATCTAGGAAGCTTGTCAGCCGGGGCTCTAGGAGCTATATTCTGGTCAGTAGCGCCACCAGAAGAAGTTCCCTAGAGCCTGGCTCCTACCTTGCAGCACCTGCTTCATCTCCAGCTGTCAGGACATGGAAGCTGCCCTCTGAGCAGTGCCAAGAACTGCCAGGTAGTGAGGCTGGTACCTGCCTTCCCCACCCAGCTGGACTGCAGCTCAGAACCATGAATGAAAAGTCTGGGTGCCTCCTGAGGCTGACACCGTCTAAACACGGCTTCTCCTGACTCCCGTCCCCCACTCTCCCAAACCCCAAACCGAGGCCACAGAATTACACACGACTCCCAGGAAGTCTCAGGCGACTGCTGGGCAGAGCGTGGTGTCGGCCCGGCATCAGACTTCCCAGATTACTGATAAAGAATTGCTGTGTGCCTGAAAAACTGAATCTTTCCAGATCAAATTCTATTTAATATGTCTCAGGGGAGATCTATACTATTTTAAAAATGATCTCAGTAGAAGAAAGAAGGAAGGGAGGGTTTCCTCCCATTATTGAACTTAAGATGTTTGTTGTTGGTTGGTTGTTTTGTTTTGTTTTGTTGTTTTGGTTTTTTGTTTGTTTGTTTTGTTTGTTTTCCTCCATGGATTCAGGGGCAGAGTGTGGCAGGCGTTTAACGTCAGGAATTCTTCAGTCTGATGTATTGGGGGTGAGCACTTCGGGAATGAGAACCGGTGTGGAAGGGTAAGGGTGAGAACAAGCCCCGAGTGGACAGCACTAGCAGCTGCTTCTCCAGCAGAGAAGCAGCCGGGAGGCTACCGAGGGCCGAAACTGCTCCCCAGGTGACCAGAGTGTGGCCCCAGATTCCACAGCATCTGTCTTGCACCAACTTCCTACCCAGTTCTAGCCAAGAATCACTGCCCACAAAGGCGGGATCAAGTGTTCCTGGGAAACAACAAAGGCTCGTGTTGGTTGAAAGGGAGAAAGCGCCACCCAATCTCGTTAACATCAGCAGCCCTCTGTCAACCTCTGAACTCCCCTGCTGTGGTCATGTGCAGCCCTTATCTGAACAGAGAGCCCCTCCCACCCCCCACCAGCCCGTAGGATCCGGTTGGTGGCTGGCGGCTTATCTTCAATGACAGAAGCTTCTATGACTCAGAGAGCAAAGCGCTTCTTTTCTTCTTTTAAACAAAAGCCATTGGTAGCAGAAACACTCGCGTCTCTTATTTTCTACAAAGCATAAAATACACACACCTCTTCCAAATTCTACGAATTAGCACATCGTGATCGTTCGCTGTGACAACGAAATGTTATATGTGCCCGAAAATGTCTTGGGTGGAGCCTAGGAAAGTGTGTGACACTTAAAATCTGATAAGTAACTATCTGAACACACGGCATGGTACAATTATCTCCAGTACTGAGTCTTTCTCTTCTCCTGGAAAGGATTGATCGAAAAACCTTTTATAGAGCAGGGTCCATTGTTCTTTTGTGATAAGAAAGAGCAGAGCACTTAGAGGCTCAGATATCAGGCCACCTGAGCTGAAGTCTGGCTTCGTCACTTGTATCCACTGGGATCTGGGGTGAGCTAAATAATTGCTTTTGTGCCAAACTTCCTCATTTATGCCATGAGCCTGCTGGATTGAGCTGCCATGATGATTGCCTGCGATAAAGCCTGGAAAAAACAATTAGCCTAGTGCCTGGTACAGAGAAACACCCAGTAAACCTTAGCTGTTATTATCGTGCTCAACAATTGATTTTCTCCCATACCCTTTGGGAATATGTCTATTACACAGAATAATATCCATACCACTTTAGTACTCTTCTTATTTCAAGTCAATTTCTGAATTTTGCAAACCAGGAAATGCAGATGTAGGCAATATAAACAGGGAGGGATCATTTCTTTTTTTAAGTTTATTTTGAGAAAGAGCAAGCAGGGGATGGGCCGACTGGGGGTTGGAGGCAGAGAGCAGGGAAAGCAGGGGGTGGGGGGAAGAGAGAGACTCCCAAGCAGGCTCCGCCCTGTCAGTGCAGAGCCTGATCAGACCAGGGGCTTGATCTCGCAACTGACTGTGAGATCAGAGATCATGACCTGAGCTGAAACCAAGAGTCAGGTGCTTAACTAACCGAGCCACCCAGGTGCTCCAGGGAAGGATCATTCTTACACCTAATGAATTAAAGAAAAACACCAGATGCCATAAAATGCACAGTCTGAAAGGAGGCCTCTGCCTCTACTCCCAAGGTCTCTCTCTTTTTTTTTTTTTTTTTTTTTAATGTTTATTTTTGAGAGATAGAGTATGAGTGGAGAAGGGGTTGAAAGGGGGAGACGCAGAATCCCAAGCAGGCTCCAGGCTCTGAGCTGTCAGCACAGGGCCTGATGCAGGGCTCGAACTCACAGATTGTGAAATCATGACCCGAGCTGAAGTCGGATGCTTAACCCACTGAGCCACCCAGGCGCCCCTCCTCCCAGGCTCTCCTACCATGCACCAAGAGAATGCAGAAAGTCATTGCTTTCAGCATCTGCAGGGGGAGTGATTTTATGTCCAGTACCTGCCCTAGAAACACCCATGGCCCTAGCAACTCAGCATACCCACTGTGCATTTGCACACCGGTGAATGCTAAGCTTTGATTTACGATATGTCTAAACTTGCAGACATGGGAAACAGGCTTCCCCAGGCACACAGGGAGCAGGGGCCACAGGACTGGCTCCAGCTCCTAGGAGTACAGAGAGTATAAAGGGGGCTCAGGGAGGCAAGGGGTGGGCAGGGAACATTGGAGATAGTACACAATTAAAAGCCTAGGCTCTCAGTGATTAGGCGTGGCCATAAAGTCGTAGGGCCTCTGTAGAAGTCAGAGTTGTTTTCGTTTTTGGTTTTGGTTTTATTTAAGTAATTTCTACGCCCCATGTGGGGCTTGAACTCATGACCCCAAGATCAAGAGTCACATGCTCTCCTGACTGAGCCAGCCAGGCGCCTCAAGTCAGTGAAGAGTCTTGCTAAGCACATTGCAGATCATATGTTTAAAATAGACACAACATACAATTTGTCATTTTAGCCATGTTTAAGTGTGCAGGCCCGTGGCACTAAGTACACTCACCTTGTGCCACCATCACCACCACCCGGCTCCAGGAAAGGCACATTTTTTGTCGTGGTCGCTGGAGGCGAGGAATCAAAGATGAAATTCTGTTCAACAAAGTGTCCTAAACCCGTGTAATGTGTGTCCATACAGTCAGGAGAAACTGAGGTTTAACAGGGATTCAGGGGAAGGGAGCCCGAGGCGGAAGCGGGCCGCCCAGCAGAGTCCCGCAAGCAGGGAGACCGGGATTGCGGCCGCTGGACCCACAGCCCTCACCAGATTCCTGCTGACTTAGTTCCCGGCCAGGACTGTGGTCGTTTTGGGCAGAATGGAGGACAAACGAGTTAGATTTTGCTTCCGGACCTCCGCCACACCCCTTGTCCCCTTCCTGCTTCCCTCTT
>PITB01033509.1:0-13962 GCA_004024585.1 Paradoxurus hermaphroditus | reverse complement strand
CCCCCGGTCGCCGCGCGGCCACCTGTCCGTCAGGGGCGTGATGACGAGCCGGCCGGAGTTGCCCAGGTACTCGTAGCCGTACTGAAACTGCGTGTTGGTCTGGCGGATCAGACAGTCGTCGAGGTCCTGGGTACACGGGGCAGAGGGCGGGAGAGGCGGCTCGGGGCAGGGCGGGAGACACGACTGAGGAGGCGGGGAGGCGGCAGGGAGAAGACTAGGGGGTTCAGTTCAGAATTGCGGGGAGGGGGGGAAGCGTTTTCGGCCCGGATGGAGAACGGGGTCGGGGGGTTCACGCCGCACGGAGGCCCCGACCCTCGGCAACAGCCGGCCGCGGGGCCTCTGGGTCTCGGGCAGGGGACGGCCCCGGCGAGCAGCGGACGGGAGCAGTGGCCGCTCCTGATTCAGGAGGCGACGCAGAGTTGACCCGGCTTCAGGGCACTGAGGCGGGCCGGCGCAGCGGGGGGCTCGGGGGGGGGAGGACCGTGGACAGAGCGCGCGCCGGGCCCTCCGCACCTTCTCCCAGTAGAAGCGCAGCTGGCTGAGCCAGTCAAAGGAGTTGGTGTCCGCGAGGCCGCTCTTGTAAAGCTTCTCCAGCACGTCCCGGGCGTGAACTTCTATCGTCACCAGGGCCACGATCTTAAGCCGCATGATTTTGGTCAAGTTCCCCCGGATAGCCTCCGAATACTTATTCAGCACTGACACCTGTTGGGGGGTCGGGGGGGCAGTGTGGGCGGGGGGAGGGGGGGCACGCCGCCAAACCCTAACACGCCCCATCCCCGCCTCACGCGACTTTCGGCCCCCGAGACTCCTCATGCCCAGCGTCCGCCAGACCTTCTTGGCTGGCCTCCCGCCGCGAAGCACCCTCATCCTGACCTTGACCTCTGGCCTCCGGCGTAACCCCCCCAACCCCCACCAGGCCCACCCCATACTTGTAGGGCCCCCCCACCTGCTTCTTCTTCATGACCTTGAGGATCTTCTTGTCCCCCCGCTCCTTGGCCGTCAGCAGGCACTTGGTGACATCGGCCGTCCACTGGATCTGGCTGGCAGTGATCACCACCTGGGGCGCGCGGAGGCGGTGTCCACACCTCTGCCGCTGCCCCCCCCACCCCGGGCGGCCCAGCCCCCAGCCCCTTCCAGGACCCGGTGCTACCCCTCTGTCAATACGCCGTATCTGCCCCGAGGGATGCCTACGGGGAGGCGCTGAGGGTCGCGCACTCGGGGAAGCCGGGCCGAGCCCGGAACCCCTGAGCGGCCTGGCCCCCGTCCGCCCTGGCCCCGCTCACCTGGCCAGCCCACTCCTTCACCCACTTGTCCCTCTTGTTGAGAGACTTCTTCAGGGCCATGCGGCAGCTGCGCAGAAGGTCTCGCAAGGTCACCTTCATGGTCCGCTCCACGTCACCAAGCCAGGACTGGGGGAGGCGAGAGGGCAGGGTGGCTGGGCCTCGGGGGCCGGGCACGAGTGTCCCCGGCGGGCAGGGGCTCGGGACACAGGACTCCGGGGCTCTGGGCCCAGGAGTCGCGAGCGGGAACCCGGTGACCGCCGGCCGGGCCGCTGAGGGAAGTAGACGTGAGGGGGGGCTGGCCTGTGTGGTTTTCAGGTTCGGGGCAGAGGCCAGAGTTTTCAGGACCGGCAGATGGGGGGGTGGGGCGGAGAGTGACTAATGTCCCTTCCCGGGGACGTCCCCTCCTCACAGAGGAGCCAAGCGAACTTTCCAGGGTGGGGGGGCGGGGGGGAGGAGTCAGCCCGATGCCTGGACCCTCACCACTACGCACCTCCACGGGCCCCTCCAAGAACACCGGGTGGAGGAAGTCCACGTACTCGCCATCGCCCGAGAACATTCCCACCGCTTCCCATTTGCTGCTGGGGCCCCCGACCTGCCCCAACAGGAAGCTCTTACTGGTCTGGCCGGCCCGGCCCCGACCGCCCCCTGGAAGGTGCGTGGGCCCTCCGAGGGGGGTCTCTGCTCCTCTCCCCAACCCCCCCCCGAATTACCAGCTCCAACAAGCTCTATCCCAGAGAACCCGGAATCGTGACGCTCCCCCTCCTGTGGGGAGGGCGCGGTCCCCTCCAAGGCCCTGAACACCTAGACGTCCCACCGTCCCCCGCCCTCCACCCCACCCCGGCGAGCCCCCCCGACCTTCTGCATTCTCAGCAACTTGATGTTGTCGAAGCACTTTTTGAGGTGAGGCTGCACGGCCTCCGGGTTGCGGGACTGGCCCAGGATTTCCAGGAGGTCGTCGTTGGACAGGAAGTAGAAGCGGGGGAAGATGTGGCGCTTGGTCTCCAAATACATATCCAGAGACTTCTGAATGTTTTCCAGGATCGTGTTCATTTCGACCAGCGTGTCCAGGAGGCCTGGGGGAAGAGCGGCGAGTGAGGTGGGCCGGCCCTTCGCCATCGCCCGGAGCAGAGCCGGGGCGCCCACCCGCACGCGCCCGGCCAGCCCTTGAGCGTTGGGGGACATACTGCCACGATGGTTTCCGGAAGCCGAGACGCGGCTCCAAACCGCTCCGTCGCACTTAGCGCATCCCTTTGCTACTTCGTTATGGAGTGCTCGTTACACGTGATTGTACACGTGCACGCCACGCACTGGGTATACGGCCCAGTGATTCCACGAACATCACTACCTCCCATCTCCCTGTTCCTGCAGGGAACTCAGGGCTCAGTGGTCCCCCCCAAGAGCTTCTGAAAATTAGAGACTGTTTTGCACATACGCAACCCAGCAGGTTAAATCGTGAGATATAAATACATATCACAAGCGCGCAGTGACAGAGGTCTGCCCCCACCGGGATGCCCGTGTCCCTAGAGGTGTAGTGACAGGGGCACTAGACTGAGGGACAGACGGCGGCCGTGCAAACGGCTGCTCTTCCGCTCACTAGCCTGTTGGTTAACCTCACTGAGCTTCTACCCCTTTGCCCATAAAACGGTTGCAATGTCTACCTCAGAGAACAACTCAAGACACTAAACGAAACGGATTCACAGGGGCGCCCGGGCGGCTCGGTCGGTTGAGCGTCCGACTCTTGATTTCGGCTCCGGTCGTGATCTCACGGTTCATGAGTTCGAGACCCATATTGGGCTCTCTGCTGTCAGCCTGGAGCCTGCTCGGGATTCTCTTTCTCTCTCTCTCTCTCTCTTTCTCAAAATAAATAAACTTAAAAAAACATGGATTCACGTTTGCAGGTTCTCAGCACTCCTAGCTTACTCCTAACCTTAGGACTTCTTGTTTGCCCAGTTTCTAGCTTTCTGAAGAACGTAGGAGTTCCCCGGACCCGGAACGCTGAGGTGGGCCTCACGCCTTCGAGCACAGAGTCTACGGGATGCTGGGCCTCCAAGTGGCCCGCGGGGGTCACAGCGAGACTCCGTGGCTGTGGCCAAGAGGAGCGTGGTTTTTGTCTTCAGAAAGGGATAGCTGTCTCTACGGCGTTACTTACAAATTGTTCCAAAAAGCAATTTTGCCAATGAGCTCAAATACTATTTCTAACGAATGCATGTTGTGGCTCAGCTTTGCATATCCTGACACTTGCGCTTTACCAGAATAATTACAATTATGGTTCTTGGGAAAATAAAAAATTTGGGGGGCACCAAGGTGGCTCAGTCGGTTAAGCGTCTGACTTCGGCTCAGGTCATGATCTCGCGGTTTGTGGGTTCGAGCCCCGCATCGGGGTCTGTGCTGACAGCTCCGAGCCTGGAGCCTGCTTCCAATTCTGTGTCTCCCTCTCTCTCTCTCTGCCCCTCCCCCACTCATGCTCTGTCTCTCTGAATTTCAACAACGAATAAACATTTTTTAAAAATTTGTTAAACTGGCCCAAAGCGAACTAAAGAAGTTCTCCGTAGCCCCTGACAGAGAACTTCCCAGCACACCCGTTCCTGGCGCCCATCGCTAGACCTCACTTCCTGATTCGTCACCCCAGCCCGCCGCGATCGACCAGGCCTTTCCGTGTATGCACCTCTTCCACCCCCGCCCAGCCGCCCGCTTACCAAAGCCGTCCGTGATGAAGACCAGTTAATCTGATAAACCAAGTAAAATCGAGGTACTAATAACAGCAGCTAGTCGTCACCAAGAGCTTGCCCTGAACCGCTGGCCTGGGAAGCACTGACCCGCCACCTCGCTTGCCTGCAGCGCCTCTTTGAACGAACCAGCTCAGCGAAGGTTCTCGAGGTGCCCTGCCAGTAACTGAGCGCTGCCTTCACCCCGGAGCCGGTACTGAGCCTTCCACACCCCTTCGAGGTCCCCGCAGGCACACCCAGAGAGAGCTGCCGTGAGCCCGCGCCCCTGCTACAGGGAAGGAGACCGTAGCAGGGAGGAAGCTCCCGGAGCCATGCTGGCGGTAAGGCTGGAGGCCGGTTTTGAACCCAGCCCCGATTCCATATCCCACTGTAGTATGAGTAGATATATGCTATATAGTATATACATATATACACACAGAGTACTATATACTATATATGCTATATACTATTACATATACGATATGTTAATTATACATTTATATTATATAATTTAATTATATATTCATGTTATAATTATATAATATATATTATATAATATATATTATATAGCTATATATATATATATAACAGTATATATAGTATATAGTATATAGTAACCGTATAGTACATGCCATCCAGATACGTGTTGAGTTTCTTGGACTGAACTGGTTTGTTTTTGTTTTTGTTTTTGAATGCTTATTTACTTTTTACAGAGAGAGCAGGGGAGGGGCTGAGAGAGAGGGAGACACAGAATCCAAAGCAGGCTCCAGGCCCCGAGCTGTCAGCACAGAGCCCGACACGGGGCTCGAACCCACAAACCGCGAGATCACGGCCTGAGCCCAAGTCGGTGCTTGACCGACTGAGCCCCCCGGGCGCCCCTGAACTGTTGTTCTAACTAAGAGGCGACGGTGACGGGACGGAGGCCGGGTGCGACTGCCAGTCTTCTGACCCCCGAAGCGCGCGGCCCTGGCGCCCCGCACACAGGCACCCGCCGGGGCTCGGCCGGGACGCGAGGCCGCGGAGCTCGGCAGACCTGGGTGGTGGGTGCTCCGGAGGGCGTTGCCGTCCTTGCTCATCCGGTCCATGATGGTCTTCCAGGTGCTGTTGATCTGGTCAAACAGGGCCGACTCGCTGGGCAGCTGCTTACGGATGTCCTCTCCCAGGAAGATGTTCTGAGGGGCCGAGGACCGGGGTCAGCGGGGGGGGTCTCGCGTGCTCCCCGCTCCCGCGCCAGGCGTGACAGTGGGAGGAAGACAGGGAGCGTCAGAACCGAAGGGCGAGAGGCCCTAAGTCGTGGAAGGAAAGTCGGGGTCGGGAGGCCAGATACTCGAGGCCGAGAAGAGAAAGGAAAAGAGAGCAACGGCTTTTCGAGGAGGGAACCGAAGGCGCGAGGCCGTCGCCGAGAGTCAGGTGCTCAGGGCGGAGAGGGACGAATGACCTTAGAATCGATGAAGAAACGGTTAAAGCAGATGGGGCGGTTGTGTGTCTCAGTCGGTTGAGTGTCCAGTTCTTCTCTTTTAATTTTTTAATGTCTGTATTTATTCTTGAGAGAGAGAGACAGAGCACGAGCGGGGGAGGAGCAGAGAGAGAGGGAGACACAGGCTCCGAAGCAGGCTCCAGGCTCCCAGCTGTCGGCACAGAGCCCCACGCGGGGCTCCAACTCACGAACCGTGAGATCATGACCTGGGCCGAAGTCGGACACTTAACTGACCGAGCCACGCAGGTGCCCCGTGTCCAACTCTTGATTTCGGCTCAGGTCATGAGCTTGCGGGTTTGTGGGATTGAACTGACACCACAGAGCCTGCTTGGAAATCCCTCTCTCTCTCTCTCTCTCTCTCTGCCCCTCCCCTGCTTGTGTGCACTCTCTCTCTCTCTGTGTCTGTCTCTCAAAATAAGTTAATCTTTTTCAAAAAAGAATGACTTTAGGGTGGGGAAACGAGGCCGCTAACGGCAAATGCGTCGGACCCTCGCGGCGAGCGGAGCCAAGGGCGCGCAGGGGCAGCTCAGGCGGGGCGCCCCGACCTCCAGGTACATCCACTGCCGCTGCACGGTGAGCACCATCTCGACGACCTCCAGGATGAGGGACAGGCAGCGCTCCCAGTGGTCCACTTCCTTCTCAAAGGCCTTGACGAAACGGGAGGCCTTCATGGTGGAGAGCGCCACCTGGTTGTCCTCCAGGGCCTGGAACACCTCCTCCGTGCCCCTGCGGCGGGCGGGGGGGTGGGGGGGCACCCATATCGTAGTCCGTCCCCACCTGCCAGCCCTCGGGCCCGCTCTGCGGCCCAGGCCACACGGCCCCGCCCTCGCCCGGCACCCTGAGGCCCTGTCTACCTGAGCCGGTGGTGGCCCTTGTCCTTGTAGGGAACTATGTCCAGCTGAATCACGTCCCAGGTCTTGGCGATGTTCTGTAGGCCCTGCGGAGAGAAATCGGGGGACGGAGCCACCCGGTGGTTAGTCCCCAAAGGGACCAGGAACACGGAGGGGCCGTCGGATCGTGGGAAGCTGGGCGCGGGGGCGCGGCGGGGGCGGGGGCGGGAGAGGCCTCTGTCGTACCAGCTCTATAGCCAGCTCTCGGGTCGCGGAGGCAGAGATGACCGCAATTTTCTCCACGTGCTGGTCCATCCCGAGCTCCACGATCTGCTCCAGGGTGAAGCTCTCCGACTCCTGATCGAACTCCCGCTGGACCTCGTCCCTGATTTGATCCCAGTGCCTGCGGCCAAGGACGGGGGGGGGGGGTCAGCGCTGGCGGGGGGGGCCGGCCGGGAGGGCCTCCCGGAAAGCGTCGGCCCGCAGGCCCCCTCGCTCCCACCGGGACGGCGCCATCCCGCACACGGGCTAACTCGGGCTTCCACAGAAGCCCTAAACGCCACCTCAGGCGCGGCGGGGGAGAACCGAGACTGAGCTGCTGCCTCCCTGGAAAGGGTTAAGACCGATCGTGGTGGGTTTACTGTAGGCAACAGGCAGGCCCAAGCGTTCACACGCGGCCTTCTGGCTCTGGCAGCCGTACGTGGGGAAACCGAGGCCAGGGGAGGCGAAGCCAGGGAAGTGGTCAGGTGGTACCTAACCCCGGAGTACTGGGCGGTGCAGCGTGGCCCAGAGACACCACGCTGGACACGACGCGAAAGTAAGGCTACTTCCTTCTGAAGGAATAGATGATGATTAAAATGCCACTTATAAAATCGTTCGTTCCATCCTCGAAGGCTGCAAAGGCCTCTTCTATCACGCAATGGGTTGCAGATGCATCGAAAGAGTAAAAACTTGCAAAATGTAATTATAAAGTCTTAGAAGAAAGTATGGAAAGAATGCACGTGGAACCCTAGGCAGGGGAGGATTTTTTTCCTTTTTCTTTTGTAAGCTTATTTATTTTGAGAGAGGCAGAGAGAGTGCGAGTGGGAGAGGGGCAGAGAGAGAGGGAGAGTCTCAAGCAGGCTTCGCGCTGTCAGCACAGAGCCCGGCGCGGGGCTCGAACTCACAAACCGTGAGATCATGAGCTGAGCCGAGATCAAGAGTCAGATGCTTAACTGACAGCCACCCAGGCGCCCCCCCAGAGTATACATTTCTTAAATTAATAGATTTTATTAAAAAATTAAACTGCTCTTGGAGCACCTGGGTGGCTCCGTCGGTTAAGGGTCTGACTTCAGCTCAGGTCATGATCTCACGGTTCATGGGTTCAAGCCTCATGTTGGGCTCCGTGCTCACAGCTCGGAGCCTGGAGCCTGCTTCAGCGTCTGTGTCTCCCTCTCTCTCTCTGCCCCTCCCCTGCTCATGCTCTGTCTCTCTCTCAAAAATAAATAAACATTTTTAAAAATTAATAAAAAAAAAAAAAGAATACAACCGTTTGCACGACAGAAGGGGTCCAGCCGAGCTGGGACAGACAGAGCGGGGAGGAAAGACAGAAGGACCCGGGACGGCGGAGAGACAGAGGACGTGGCGGGCTCGCGCACAGGCTGCTTGTGGGCGGGGAGGGGACGCCGAGGGGACCGGGTGAGGCGCGGGCCAGGGGTGGCCCCCGGAGCGGGGCAGCGGCCGCACCTCTGTCTGAGGGCGGGGTTCCGCAGGTCCGAGATCAGCGGCATGGTCCTCTTGAACTGCTCTATCTTCGAGCGCGTGGTTTCGATGACTTCCCAGTTGCGGTCCTGGGCGAGACGACGGGAGGCGTCAGCAGCCCTGCGCCGCCGCCCCGCGCGGGCCCCGCCTCCCCCCGGCCTCCACGCGCCTTGTACTCCTTGGCCAGTCTCGTGAGGCGGCGGAACAGCCCGTGGGCCATGCTCTCCATGGCCTCCGTCTGCAGGGTCAGGAAGCGGCCCGTCTTCCACTGGTTCCAGTTCTCCTCCCAGTCCCGCGTGATCTCCCAGACTTGCTGCAGGGCGTCCAGTTCCTTCACGGCCAAGGCCACAAGAGGCGTCAGGCGGCGGGACTCCAGCCCTCTTCCTCCCTGACGGACGCCCAGGTCCTCTGCCCCCTCGTTCGCGCGGGTAACAGGGCCGCCTCGTCGGCGCCCGTCCCTCCCCTGCCGTCCTGCCTTAGGGGCTCCTCGAGTGACAGGCTCGGGAAAAGATCCTCGGTGTCCTCAGCCAACAGGGACACTCGAGGCAAAACCACCGCGAGAGGCCGCTCCACGCCCGGCGGGATGGCTGGCCCCGAGAAGGCGCGCGGTGGGGAGGCGTCGGCGAGGACGCGGAGAAACGGAAGCCCCCCGTGCGTCCAGGGCCGGCGGGCGCTGGCCTGGCCCTTGGGCCTCCGCCCCCCGCCCCCGCCCCCTCCCCTCAGTTACCCCAAGGGCCGGCCCGGCACGCCACCTTCTCCAGGCTCTGCAGGTCCTTGGAGACCGGCTGCTCGATCTTGAAGATGCCCAGGTTGGAGCGGAGGCTGTTCTCCTCGTCCCGCATGGCGTTCAGCATGGCGCGCATCTGGGCGATCTGCTCCAGGGCGGACTGGTGGCCCACGCTGCTGGTGAAGGGGCCTGCGGGAGGCCGGGCTGGGCTCAGGCGCCCGCTGCAGGCCGCCGTCGCCCGCAGGCCCGCCGCGGCTCTCCCACCTCTCCGTGGGCAAGCGACCCTCCTCTCCTCACAGGAGGAGGGGACGGAAGGAAGACAAGAGGGAATGCGCTGAAGGAGCGATGGTGAATCTCAGCAAGACCTCTTAACCGCGGCTGGAGACGCGGAGGCGGGGGGGGGGGGGGGGGGGGGGGGGGGGGGGGGGGGGGGGGGGGGGGGGGGGGGGGCCCACGGGAAGGTGGGAGAAAAGTCGAAATCTGGGCGCGCTCCAACCAACAGTCGGCCTCGGCGGGTGCGGCCCCCACGGCGGGCGCGGCCCCGACGGCCATGCCGGGGCTCCGACCCCTCCCCGGCACCAGCCTCCCGCTGTTCCTGCCCCCCGGGGACCGGGGCTTAGAAAGCCCGGGTCCCCAGGAGGTAGGGGAGAGGGGTGGAGAAGGGCACACCTTTGGACTCAAAGTCCTCCAAAAGATTGTGGGCTTTCTTCTTGAAATCGTCGGCCGAGTGGATGAGGCCCGTCTTGAACTTCTCCTTGTGCCTCTTGAGCATCTGCTCGCTGTCCAGCAGGGTTTGCTGGAAGACGAGCCACTCCCCGCCGAGGCTGTCCAGCATCTCCAGGACCTGGGGACACCGACGAGGGGACGATGGCCCACGAGCAGGGAGCAGGGCGTCCGCCCCTCCCGCCAGTGCCTGCCAGGCCTCCTTCCCGGTCCCCTGGAGCGGAGTCCGTGGCCGAGTTCTACCTGCCACGAGGCCCAAAGAAACGAAGCCACGCGCTGCCGGGCCGCAGAGAGATCATCAGCTGGCCCGGAGGGTCACGGAGCCGGCTTTGCCGCTCAGAGGCCTGGGCGCCTCGCGCCCGCTGCCCGGCCCGCTCCTCGGCCGTCCCTCCAACCGCACGGGGTCCGCTCCGTGGGGGCCCGCTTTCCCCACGGCCCCCCGCCCCCTGCCGGTGCGGGCCGCGCTCGGGAACTCACGCTGTCCTGCACGGGCACCTCGTACTTCTCGAGAATGGCGAACTGCTCGTGGATGGGGGGGATCTGGGCCTCCAGGCTGGGCAGGTCGCGCTGCAGCGTCTCCATGAGCTGCAGACTGACCCCCAGCTCCTCCAGCGTCTGGGGCGGGTGGCTGATTCTGGAGGCGGAGGGGGGGCGGGGAGAGCGCCGGCAGGTGGGAGGGGTCGGCCCGGCCCCCCGCACACCTGCCGCCCGGAGCGCCCCCGCTGGCCGGCCGCGCCTACTTCTCGGAATTCTCCCTGAGGTAGGTGTGCAGCTCCAGGAGGCGCCGGGCCGCCATCTCCTTGAGCAGGGTCGTGAACTTGCTCTGCCACTCGCTGCAGTGCTGCACCAGCGAGAACTTGAGGTGCGAGCAGTCCAGCAGCACGAACTGGATGTTGAGGACCGTCTCCTCCTTCTGCACGTTGTTGGCGACCTCGGTGTAGCTGTGAGGACCCGCGGTCCCGCTAGGGCGGCCTCTTCCCGGCGGACCAGCCCGCCACCCCCGGGGGCTGGTTCGGGTCCTGGTTTCTCGCCCCCGCCCCCCAGGCCCGCGTGGCCACCCTGAGGCAGCCCCCCTGCGGCTCCCGCTTCGATGTGGCCCAGCCGCAGGGCGGGGATCTTGTCGTTTTCCCAACCGCTGCCCCCGGCCACCAGTCAGACCCCTCAGTCTGGCATTCGAGGCCTTAAAGCCGCAGGAATGTGAGTTCAGTTCCGGCCGCTGCTCCCTAGCTCCGTGACCCCAGACAGGTTACTTATTCACGCTGTTCTGAGCCCTGATTTCCCCATCTAGGACATGGTGATGGCGACAGCCGCAAGGCCGTCAGGAGTATGACACTGTCTGCTCTGGACCAAGCCGTCCGCCCGCGTCCTTTCCTGCACCCGGGCCCGAGACCACCCGCTCTCCGGGGAACACGCCACGCGCGCCCGACCCTGTGCCTTTGGGACGCTGTCTTCCCTGCTCGGAAAGCCCTCCCGCCTACGGCCAAACCACCCTGCACGCGCCCGATCTCGTCTGATCTCGGAAGCTGAGCAGGGTCGGGCCTGGTTAGTACTTGGACGGGAAAGCCCTCCCGCTGCCCACGGCCGCCTGGGGAAGCCCTACCCGCTCCGGCGAGCCCGGCCCCCCACTCACCCGCTCCACGAAGCCTTTCCCAGTGTCCCAGCGGGACCCTCTCTCCCTCCGCCCACCCGCCCCGGCGTCCCGCTCCCCAGCCCGGCCCCGGGCCCGGCGGGGTTGTGCCCCCCGGCCGCCTCGGCCCCTTACCGGGCGATGTCGGCGTCGAAGGAGGACACGGGGGGGTTGAGGCGCTGGTAGCGGCGGATGAAGGCGTCCTTGTTGATCTCCCAGATCTCCCGGTACAGGTCCCAGGTCTTGAGGTAGTTCTGCAGCAGGCTCGCGCTGCTGGCCATGCCGCTGCTGATCTGCGCCTGGATCTTCCTGACGTCCTCGTCCCGCTCTTGGAGGGCAGGCAGAGGGCGCCCCGCTCACTCCCGCCCCCGGGGGGGGGGGCTGTGGGGGGGTCCCCCAGCTTCCGCCTGTCGCAGCCGCCCTCGCCACCGTCCCCAGCCTGACCCGCGGCCCCAGGTTCCCCGGCCTCTCCTCCCGGCCCTGCCCGGCCCTAAGCCCCCGACGCCCCTGCGCCCAGTGCCCTCCCCGCTGCCCACTCACCCACGATGACGTGGATGGGGTCGCGGTTAAACTTGCGCTTGCTGAGAATTTCGGGGAGGTGGCGGAAGACGGAGATGGTGGAGAAGAGGTGGCTGCCAATGTCGTTGACCACGCTTGCCAGAGTCTGCAGAGTGGGCGAGAATTCCACCTGCGGGGGGCGGGGGGAGGGGGAGGACGCGGTGGAGGCGGCCTCGGGGCAGGCCGTGGAGGAGACGGGCCTCAGCGCCACCCCCGGAGGCCTGCGGGATGAAGGCCAGGCGGAGGGCCAAGTCCGAGGATTGAGGGAAAGTGAAAATAAAGTCTAGCGTCGTGGAGGCGAAGGGGCGGCGGTGCCCACCTGCGCCGCGCCTCCCTGCACGTCATTCTGCAGGATGACCAGGACTCGGAAGAGGGGGTTCGGCATGGTCTTCCCGTCCCCGTTGATGGCTTTGGACAGCTCCAGCAGCGACCACTTCACGTTGAGACGCAGGGCGTCCTCCATCATGCGGTCCAAGCGGATCGTGTACTGTATCCATTGCTGCTGAATCTGGGGGCCAGCGGGGGGACAAGGACACCCTCAGGGCACACAGGGCAGGGCCTGGGCGATGAGAACCGGCCAGTGGGGAAGGAAACAGGCCCGGAGGATGCGGAGTCGCGAAGCAAGAAGGTCGGGAAGACGGAAGGCCGGGCGGGTCCAAGACTAGAGCAGGACAGTTGAGAAGCACCCGCTACGGGCGGAAGGCGGAAACCACGAGAAAGGTCTGACGGCACCGAGGGGGCTCGCGGGGCCACAAAGCCCTGGCCGCAGGACCCCCACCTCAGGGCCGTCATTCTTGAAGACTTCATAGGAGTTGGTCATGATGGCCACGACGTCCTGGTGCAGGCTCATCAGTTTCTGCTGCATGGCCGCCCGGTGCTCCCTTTGGTCCTCCTCGAACTCCAGGTCCCTGTACACCCGTTTGCCAGTGATGTGCACCAGCAGCGTCTCGGATATCTCCTGGGCTCGCCAGCCGATGGTCAGAGTGGAGGCCTTGAACTCGTTCACAATGGTCTGCACCTGCGGGCAGACCGCACCCGTGGGGGGGTTTCAGCTTGGGAAGAGACCCTCGCGGCCTAGCTCTAACTCCCCACCTGTCCTCTGCCTAGAGTGGCTGACGTTAAAACAAAAAAAACAAAGACAACAACAACGACGACAAAAACCCACAAGTCCTTCCCTAAGCACCTTGTCTCTTTCGCACCTCTCCCTGTGTCTCTACCACCACTCTAGACTCAGGGCCCTGACGATCCACGCAGCGGGCTCCGGGTCAGCCTTGCAGACCCTCCGAGTCCCGTGGCCATGACCCACCTTGCTGGCATGGATGCGGCACTCTGTGATGAAGAAGGCGCTGGCCCCCTTCAAGGCCCAATGCAGCTTCTTGAGCCCAGGGTGAATCTTCTTATCCAGGAATCGGATGCGTTCTTTGAAGAGGGCCTGCTCGTCTGGGGACAGCATGGCAATGATCCTGCGTGCAAGGGAAGGCTGGCGGCTGGAGGGACACGCTCCACAGACCCCTCCTCCCCCCCCCCCCCCCCCGCCCCGGGAAACTTGGCGGAGGGATCTGGAAGTTCACAAGCTAGACTGTGCTTTCCGATAGAACTCCTGGCGATAACGGAAACCCTTCTGCACTCTGCGCCGTCCAGCAGGGTCACCACTAACCACATGCGGCCACGGGGCACCGGACATGTGGCCCGTGCAAGGGAAGAGCTGAATTTTAAATTTTTATGTAATTCCGACTAATTAATTAAAATAGAAAGAGGGGCGTGCAGGGGGCTCAGTCGGTTAAGCGAGCGTGCGAGTTCGGCTCAGGTCATGATCTCGCGGATCCTGGGTTCAAGCCCCACGCCAGGCTCTGTGCTGACGGCTCGGAGCCTGGAGCCTGCTTGGGATTCTGTGTCTCCCTCTCTCTCTGCCCCGCCCCTGCTGCGCTCTGTCTCTCTCATTCTCTCAAAAATAAGTAAACATTAAAACAATTAAAAATTAAAAAAAAATAGAGCCACGCGCGACTGGTGGCTGCCATGCCGGACAGTGCGGCTCTAGACAGACACCGAACTGCCGGTTCCAGCCACCTGGGCTCTAACGGGGCCCAGAAACGCACCGCACCCAGAACAAAGCCTTGCTCCAGAGAGAGAGACCAAGGGTATCGGGAAAAGGGGTGTGACCGTGGCCTTGGTTCCGTACATCTGACGTGTTGCTGTGCCTATAGCCCTAATGCCCCCCGGTTTCATTCCTAGAAGTGACTTGGGCCCGCGATACACGTGGTCCAAGTGCCCTGTGGGGCTGGAGGGGACCCG
>PITB01033508.1:0-13953 GCA_004024585.1 Paradoxurus hermaphroditus | reverse complement strand
CACAAAAACACTCCAATTAATATAATTTTTTTAACATTTGAACCACAATAATTTAGTATTTACCTTTCTCAAGATTTCAAGCCAAATGAATACAATTCAGGTTAAGTCAAAAACTGAGTGTTTTATAGTTACACACATGCTGGCCCTTTGAATTAGCCACAGCAATGGGGAAACACTAGCCATTCTCAAGGAAGGTGAATACAGCTTTGTTTCTTATAGGCACGTGTTGCACACAACATGAAAACCCCAAGGGATCTACAAAAATAAATAATAAATAATGAACTAGTAAGCGAGTTTAGCAAGGTTGCAAAATACGAGGTCAATTGACAAAAACTGGGTAATGTATTTCTATACATTAGCAATTAGTACTGAAAGTACACATTTTTTTTTTTCAAATACCATTTTCAATGGTGTTAATAGATATGAAACATTTAGGGATAAATTAAGCAAAATATATGTCAGAACTATATACTGAAAACTACAAAACACTACTGAATTAAATATTTTTAAAGCCCTAAATAATTGAAGAGCTATCCCATGTTCATGGATCGGAAGACACAATACTGTTAAGATGTCAATTCTTCTCCAAATTGGTCTATGGGTTCAATGCAATTCCATAAAAATCTCAGCCTTTTTTTGTAGAAATTAATAAGCTAATTCTAAAATTTGCACAGAGGGGCGCCTGGGTGGCTCAGTCGGTTGAGCATCCGACTTCAGCTCAGGTCATAATCTCACGGTCTGTGAGTTCGAGCCCCGTGTCAGACTCTGTGCTGACAGCTCAGAGCCTGGAGCCTGCTTCAGATTCTGTGTCTCCCTCTCTCTCTGCCCCTCCCCCACTCATGCTCTGTCTCTCCCTGTCTCAAAAATAAATAAAACATTTTAAAAAAAGAATAAAAAAAATAATAAACAAAAAATAAAATTTGCACAGAAATGGTAAAGACCTGGAATGGTCAAAACTATTTGGGGAAGAAAAGAGTTGAAAGTCTTACATTATCTGATTTCAAGACTTGTTCTAAAACTGCAGCAATCAAGACATTATGGTATTAGCATACAGATAGATACAGGTAACTAAAACAGAACGGAGGCCAGAAATAGGGCCACACATACATATTCAA
The DNA here is from genome assembly GCA_004024585.1 of Paradoxurus hermaphroditus. Taxonomy (NCBI): domain Eukaryota; kingdom Metazoa; phylum Chordata; class Mammalia; order Carnivora; family Viverridae; genus Paradoxurus; species Paradoxurus hermaphroditus. The sequence continues at coordinate 12,838 of PITB01033508.1, read as the reverse complement.
TAGATTTTTGACAAAAGCACCAAAGTAATTCACTTGAAAAAGGGTCATCTTTCAATAAATGGTATTGAAAAAATTGAACATCCATATGCAAAACAAACGAAATAACCTTGACCCTTATACCTTCCAGGTATATAAAACTTGAAATGAATTGCAGACCCAAATATGAAACTTCCAAAATAAGTGAGAAAAGCTTCTGACCTTGGGAAAGGTAAAGCCCTTCTCAGATAAATCAAAAGCATGAACTAGAAAAGAAGAAAATAATAAATCGGATTTCATTAAAATTAAGAACTCCTGCTCATCAAACAGATAATGTTAAGAAAAATGAAGAGGGGCGCCTGGGTGGCTCAGTCGGTTGAGCATCTGACTTCGGCTCAGGTCATAATCTCGCTCATAGGTTCGGGCGCCATGTCAGGCTCTGGACTGACAGCTCAGAGGCTGGAGCCTGCTTCAGATTCTGTGTCTCCCTCTCTCTCTGCCCTTCCCCTGCTCATGCTCTGTCACTCTCTCTCTCAAAATAAATAAACGCCAAAAAAAAAAAAAAGAAAGAAAAATGAAGAGACAAACAACAGACTGAGAGACACTCTTCTCAATACATATATCCATAAATAAGAATTCTTAAGTCAGAGACAAACAACAGACTGAGAGAAACTCTTCTCAATACATATATCCATAAATAAGAATTCTTAAGTCAGAATTATAAGAAAAAAAGCCAATTCGACATACAACATCAACAAAAAGATTTGAACAACACTGCCCAAAAGAAAACACCAGCTGGCCAATAAGTACATGAAAAACTGCTTACTATCGTTTGTCACCAGGGAAATGCAAATTAAAACCACAATGAACTACCACTACACACCCACCAGAATGGTTAAATTTTAAATTCGGACAATATCTAGTTTTGGCAAAGAAGTGAAATAACTGGAACTCTCAGAGATTGCTTATGCAAATATAAAATGGTACAATGATTCTGGAAAACAATTTGGCAGTTTATCTTCAAATTAAACATACACTTACCATACGACTCAGAAATTAGATTCCTAAGTATTTATCCAAGAGAAATAAAAACACATGTCAACAAAAACACTTGTCCATGAATGGTCAACAGCCAAAAATTATAGACAACCCAAATGTCTACCAATAGGTGAATGAATAAGTAAGTTATGGCTTATCCATACAATGGAACAATACTTGGCAATTAAAAGGAATGAACTACTCATATATCCAATAACATGGATGAATCTCAAAATCATAATGCTGGAGATTTTTTTCAAGTTTTTATTTAAATTCTAGTTAGTTAACATATATGCTAAAATTGGTTTCAGGTGTAGAATCTAGTGATTCATCACTCACATCTAACACCCAGTGCCCATTACAAAAAGTGCCCTCCTTAATGCCCATCACCCATCTAGTCCATCCCCCACTCATCTCCCTCCAGCAACCCTCAGTTTGTTCTCTATCATTAAGAGTCTCTTGTGGTTTGTTTCCCTCTCTTTTTTTCCTTCCCTCCCACACGTTCATCTGTATTGTTTCTTAAATTCCACATGGGTGAAATCATGGAGTATTTGTCTTTCTCTGACTGACTTATTTCACTTAGCATAATAAACTCTAGCTCCAACCCATGTTGTTGCAAATGGCAAGATTTTCATTCTTTTTGATGACTGAGTAATATTCCATTGTGTATATATACACCGCACCTTTTTTATCCATTCACTAGTTGATGGGGACATTTGGGCTCTTTGCATAGTTTGGCTATTGTTGATAATGCTGCTATAAATATTGGGGTGAAGTGCCCCTTTGTATTCTAGTACCTTTTGGGTAAATACCTAGTAGTGCAATTGCTAGATCATCGGGTAGTTCTAGTTTTAACTTTTTGAAGAACCTCCATATTGTTTTCCCAGGTGGCTGCACCAGTTTGCACTCCCACCAACAGTGTAAGATGGTTCCCCTTTCTCCACACCCTCACCAACATCTGTTGTTTTTTGTGTTAATTTTAACCATTTTGACAAGTGTGAGGTGATATCTCATTGTAGTTTTGATTTCTATTTCCCTGATGATGAGTGATGTTGAGCATTTTTCATGCATCTGTTAGCCATCTGTACGTCTTCTTTGGAAAAAATGTCTGTTCATGTCTTTTGCTCATTTCTTAACTAGATTATTTGTTTTTTGGGTGTTGAGTTTGATCAAGTTCTTCAAAGATTTTGGATACTAACCCTTTATCAGACATATCATTTGCAAATTTCTTCTCCTATTCCATAGGCTGCCTTTTAGTTCTGTTGATTATTTCCTTCTCTATGCAGAAGTTTCTTATCTTGAAGTCCCGATAGTTCATTTTTGCTTTTGTTTCCCTTGCCTCTAGAGATGTGTCTAGAAGGAAGTTGGAACAGCCAAGCTCAAAGAGGTAGTACTGCCTGTGTTCTCCTCTAGGATTTTGATGGTTTCCTGTCTTACAAGTCTTTCACTCATTTTGAGTTTATTTTTGTGTATGGTGTAAGAAAGTGGTCCAGTTTCATACTTCTGCATATTGCTGTCCAGTTTTCTCAACACCATTTGTTGAAAGGACTGTCTTTTTTCCATTGGATATTCTTTCCTCTTTGTTGAAGATTAGTTGACCATATAGTTGTGGGTCTATTTCTGGGTTTTCTATTCTGTTCCATGGATCTATGTGTCTGTTTTTGTGCCATACTGCCTTGATGACTACAGCTTTGTAATGTAGCTTGATAATGTATCTTGAAGTCCAGAATTATGATGCCTCCAGCTTTGCTTTGCTTTTTCAGGATTGCTTTGGCTATCCAGGGTCTTTTGAGGTTCTATACAAATTTTAGGATTGCTTGTTCTAGCTCTGCAAAAAATGCTGGTGGTATTTTGATAGGAATTGCATGTAATGTATAGGTTGCTTTGGGTAGTATAGATATTTTAATAGTGTTTGTTCTTCCAATCCATGAGCATGGGATGCTTTTCCATTTCTTTGTGTCCTCTTCAGTTTCTTTTATAAGTGTTCTATAGTTTTCAGAGTATAGATCTTTCATTTCTTTGGTTAGGCTTATTCCTAGGTATCCTATTGCTTTTGGTGCAATTGCTAATAGGATCAATTCCTTGATTTCTCTTTCTGCTGTTTCATTGTTGTTGTATAGAAATGCAACAAATTTCTGTATATTGATATTATATCCTGCAACTTTGCTGAATTCATGTATTAGTTCTAGCAATTTTTTGGTGGAGTCTTTTAGGTTTTCTATATAGAGTATCATGTCATCTGTAAACAGTAAAAGTCTAACTTCTCCCTTCCCGATTTTGATGTCTTTTCTTTTTGTTGTTTGATTGCTGAGCCTAGGACTTCCAGTACTATGTTAAATAACAATGGTGAGAGTGGACATCCCTGTCTTATTTCTGTCATAGAGGAAAAGCTCTCAGTTTTTCCCCATTGAGGATGATATTAGCTGTGAATCTTTCATATATGGCCTTTACGATGTAGAGGCATGTTCTACCTACATCTACTTTGTTGAGGGTTTTTATCAAGAATGGATGCTGTATTTTGTCAAATCACAGTTCTGGTTTTTAAAAAAGAAAAGACAGAGAAGAGTATGTACTGTATGATTCTATTCAGATAAAACTTCAAAAAAGACCAATCTCACCTACAGTGATAGAAAGCAGATCTGTGATTCCTGACACTGGATATGGGAGTGCGGAGCAGATGAGGGCTGACTGAGGAAGAGAACAAGGGAGTCTTGTAGGATACTGGAATGTTCCATATCTTGATTGTGACGGTGGTGACTCAGGCATATATATGTATCAAACCCTACACTGAAACAAGTGCATCTTCTTAAATCTAAATCATACCTAAAGTTGACTCAGAGTGTTGATTCAGCGTTTTTTTTGAAAAACGCAAAGAGTAACAGGCTCATGCAACCCTAGAGAATAACTAAAGTCCATGAGACTCTATATTATTCACTAATGTCCGAAAAACAGCAGTATCCTAACTTCTGGAGTAGTGAATGCTTACTTTTACATTCAGTGTAAATACACAGGAGTGGCTGTTGTATGGTTAACATATTGTAACGTCTGCTACACGAAGTGCGACTAAGAGCGGAGGCATAAGTATCCTGCGTCGCGTCACATTAGAGCCATTTCACCCCATCGCTCGTTTATCTGCTACATTTACCCGTCTAACAAGACCCACCGGGTGAAATACAGCCACACCTCTAACTCAGCGATGGATTTATTAAAATATTTATCACCATCTGTTGGTGTTTTGGCACTCCTTTTCCCAAGAAACGCCAAATAATGATCTTAACCTATAAAGGTTTCCTATCTCAGAGAACATTTGCCTCATTGTAAATAATCGAATTAGTTGTGCTCCGGTCATAACACTGTCAGTTGCTAGGCAACCAGAAGTGGGCAAATCAGAAAATGAATCTACAAAGACATAGACTACAAGCTCTTTTTATGGGTGTCTCATTCCCAGTTAAATACTCTCAAGGAAACAGGAGCGGATTTTCTTCTAACGCTCATGGAATTTATATGAAGCAACCCAATCCTTATTAGTAGTATTTTCCAAACAAAATGTTCACGGCCAACTTCGCATGGACTTCACGCAGGTGATGAAAGCACACAGCATAGCAGATCTTCGCAATCAAAAGATGTCACTCCTAGAAGAAAGAGCAGGGCTGGCTTTGGTCCTGACCTCCATTAAGGCAGGGAGTGCTCATTTCGTGACTTCTGGGTGGACTTTTATTCTGAGCACCAGTACCAAGCAGGGCAGGGTCTGAAGCACGTGTCCACCCCCTGCCCTGGTGGGTTCCCCATCCAGATGCTTCTGCCCCAGCCCTACTGACCCCACTGCAGTCTGACCACCCCTGGCCTAACTTGTCCGGATTCCACTTTGGACGGCACCGCATCCCAGTCTGGGTTCCCAAGACAGCTGGCTTCCTGTTTCCCCAGATAGGCTTGGCCACCAGTCCCAAGCACTGACACCCCAGAATGAATGGACTGGACCTGGAGGGGCTGATGGTTTTAATGACACACTGCTGACACCTACCCATCCCCACACACATCCAGGTCACCCACTGCCAAACGTGACCCTACCCACGGGCCGAAATGACCCCGCAGGGGATGTATATTCTTTGGCCCGCTCGTTTTGAGCTAGTTGCTAACGCAAATCAGGACATTTCACATCAAATATCCTGTTGCTCTGGAATAAATGGAAACTCTTTCCCACGTGGTAGTAACTGGCCTGAGACCAGGCAGCACCGCCTTCATCATTCGGGGACACGCTCTATGGCTGGATTCCGGGGTCCCATGTCTTCTGCCCTACAGGCATTTGGGTTTGAAACCAGTCATCTTGGTCCTGGATCAAGTCCGGCACCAACGCAACAAGGTCTCCCATGGGGCCCTCGATGATGCTTCTTTCCAGGTAGGTCCAACTTTTTTTTTTTTTTTTAATGTTTATTTATTTATTTTGAGAGAGAGGAGAGAGCACGGGGGGAAGGGCAGAGAAAGAGAGAGAGGGAGAGAGAATCCCAAGCAGGCCCGGCACTGTCAGCACAGAGCCCGACGCAGGGGTCGAACGCACAAACGATGAGATCACGACCTGAGCCGAAATCAAGAGTCTGACGCTCAACCGACTGAGCCACCCAGGCGCCCCCGTTAGGTCCATCTTACTTCATCAGAGTGAGTCTAATGATTACTGACTCTCAAGACACAAGGGGTCCAACTTGGCAGCTCCTCAAAACTTAAACAGAGTATTCACCTAGGGTCCAGCAAATCCATTCCCAGGTGTATATCCAAAAGAAGAGAAAGTAGGGATACAGATACATGAACACCAAGGTTCACAGCAACACTGTTCACAATAGCCAAAAGGTAGAAATAACCCGACTGTCAACAGATAAATCGATAGATAAACAAACAAAACATAGTTTATACATTCAATGGAGTATGAATTAAACCATAAAAAGGGATGATGTTCTGAAAGGTGTTATGCCATGAGTGGACCTCAAAAACAGGACGCTAAGTGAAATAAGCCAAACGCAGAAGGACAAATATCGTGGCTCCCTTTATATGAAATATCTAGCAGAGGCAACTTCACAGAAACAGAAAGAAGTGTGGTTACCAGGATCTGAGGAGAGAAAGGGATCGGGAGTTACTGATGAACAGGTGCAGAGTTTCTGTTTGGGGTGATGACAAGGTTTTGGAAACAGCGGCCATGGTTATTCAACCTTCTTAAATTAACGCTGCTAAACTGTACCCTTAAAAACGGTTAATAGCGACTCTGATATTTCAATGATTTTACCACAGTAAAAAATGAAGAGGAGGGAAGGGCACCCGGGTGGCTCAGTCGGTTAAGCATCCGACTCTTGATCTCATCTCGGGTCTTGATCTCAGAGTCACGAGTTCAAGCCCTGCATTGGGGTCCACGCTGGATGTGAAGCCTACTTAAAAAAAAAAAAGAAAAGAAAAAAAGAGGAGGGGCTCAAGGGCTCAACTATGAGATAGTGATAAAATAGATGTACGTGGCCTGGGGCCTGCGTGCGTGAGAGGGAGTAGAATGTTTGGCAAAAGAAATTTCAATTTGAAGCTTGGGCCTACCGTTAATTAACTCCGTCTACTTAGGCAAGCCTAAATCAGCACTTTTTTTTTTATTACTATTTATTTTATTTTATTTTATTTTTAGTTTCTTTTTTTTTTTTTGAGAGAAACAGAGACAGCAAAAGTGGGAGAGATGCTGAGAGAGAGAATCCCAATCACACTCTGCGCTGCCAGCACAGAGCCCGATGAGTGGCTTGAACTCACAAACCGTGAGATCATGACCTGAGCCGAAACCAAGAGTCGGAGGCTGAACTGACTGAGCCCCCAGGAGTCCTTTTTTTTTTTTTTAAAGTTGACTTATTTATCTTGAAAGAGAGAGACAGAGAAAGAGAGAGAGAGGGAGGGAGAAAGAGCACACATGGAAGGGGCAGAGAGACAGGGAAAGAGAGAATCCCAAGCAGGCTCCACACTGTCAGCGCAGAGCCCGATGTGGGGCTCAAACCCACGAACCTCAAGATCATGATCTGAGGCGAAACCAAGAGTTGGGTGCTTAACCAGACTGAGCCACCCAGGTGCCCCCAGGGCATTTTCACAAAGAAACAAGTTTTATCATTTAGGTGAGTTCTCACTCATACTCTCTGATTTCTTTAGGACTACTTACGGAACTGTGGGCAGTTAAGAGAAGCAAAGAGCTTGGGGAGGGGAAGCGCCTAGGCCAGTGACAGGCCTGCGGGAGGAGGACGGAGCCGCTCACCGGGCCGTAGGCCGAGAGGGCAGAGGAAATCCGTCCACCTTGCTCACCTCCTGCCCGTGCAACCTTGTAGCCGAGAACAACCAGAGCCCAGGAAGGGCCGGGAACAGGGGGACAGGGCACACTGGACAGAGGCCAACGACCCCTGCCAAAGGAGAACCCACCGCCGCCCGGGCCGCCGGGAGGCTCTCTCTGACAGACCGTCTCTCACAGCCCGCCTGAGGCTCCACCTGGGTGCCGCGGCAGGACGACCTTCCACACATGCTGGTCCTTCACCAGCCGAGGCCACGCCGGGGACCGCGACCCAGCAGCTCCGGAGGCCCGAGGATGGCCCGGGGTGTCCAAATCCTGGCGACAGGCGGCCCTCGTGAGCTGAACTCGTCACGGTCACCCCAGGTCCCCGCGCCTGGGACACAGTAGGCCCTCAACCAACGTCTGGGAAGCGGTATTCCTTTTATGGCGTGAAGGGATCGCTCGGGCTCGGGCTCTGAAAGGCCACGGATTTACTGCGGGTTTTTTGTTACCTGCCAACTCGGGGAGGCCACAAAAGGCTCGGGCGGAGCAGTAAAACAGAGGTAATGAATGAGGCATTTCTAACAAGGCTGCTTTTATAGGCATCACACCTCGGCGGGGCCAAACGGGCTCGTTTTCGAGGTGAAACGCAGTCGGCGAGTGCGCAGAGGGGAAGGGAGCCGTGGCCGCGCCGAGAGGAGAGGACGGGAGGCTCGGCGGCCGGGGCTCCAGCCGGGAGAGGCCGCTCGCTGCCACCGGCTCGGCCCGCGGGGTTGGGCTCCGAATCCGGAGAAGCCCCCGGGGCCTTCGGTGAGCCTGCCTGTGCGAGGCGGCTGCCCTTCGTCCCAGGCCAACAGGGGCAAGTGGGGGCGCCCTGTCCTGCTCACCCCGGGGCGGCTCGGGCATGAAGGACGCTGCGTGCCAGGCACGTGTGGGCCCCTCTCGAGCCACCCGCCCGGGCCTGGCCTCCAGCCCTCTAGTCGCTGTACGTGGCAGGAGCAGAACCCAGCACGGAATCGGGTCCCCAGCTCTGCTCCCCACTGGCGGGCCAGCCCCTGCCTGTTCTGGGCCTCGGTTTCTTCATTTTTAAATTTTCTTTTAAGGTTTATTTATTTTTGACAGAGAGGGAGAGAGAGAGAGGGAGGGAGAGAGGGAGGGAGAGAGAGAATCCCAAGCAGGCTCTGCACTGTCAGCACGGAGCCCGATGCAGAGCTCAAACTCACCAATCCGCGATCATGACCTGAGCCAAAGTTGGGCACTTAACCGACTGAGCCACTAGGGCACCCCAGTTTCATTTTTAAAACAAGAAAATTGGGGGTACCTGGGTGGCTCGGCCAGTTAAGCATCCGACTTCGGAGCTGGTCATGATATCAAGGTTCAAAGGTTCAAGCCCCATTTGGGCTCTGTGCTGACAGCTCGGAGCCTGGAGCCTGCTTCAGATTCTGTGTCTCCCGCTCTCTCTGCCCTTCCCCTGGTCATGCTCTGTCTCTCTTTCTCTCTCTTTCTCTCTCTCTCTCTCTCTCTTGCAAATAAACATCAAAAAAAATTTTTTTAAAGAAAAGATGTAACGTCCCTTTCAGTTTTAACATCCAAGATTCAGCTTCAAGATTCAACCTTTAGGGGCGCCTGGGGGGCGCTCAATCAGTTGAGCGTCCAGCTCGGGCTCAGGTCATGATCTTGCAGTTTGTGCGTTTGAGTCCTGCGTCAGGCTCTGTGCTGACCACTCGGAGCCTGGAGCCTGCTTCAGATTCTGCGTCTCTGTCTCTCTCTGCCCCTTCCCCACTCATTCTCCCTCTTTCTCTCTCTCTCTCTCTCAAAAATAAACAAAAAAAAATTTTTTTTTTAAAGATTCAATGTTTAGTCCCAAATGTTTAGTGCTCAGTTAAAACTGTACATCGTCTCTAGAATTCCAATACTGACAAATTCGTGTCACTTGGAAAGAGCCGGAGCCGGCTGGGGTGCGTCCAGGGAAGCCCGAGCGCCTCCTACTCCGGTCCACTGACTTTAGCAAAGGTTCATCCGTTTGACTGGCTGTCGCCAGGACACTCTGGAAAGCTCAGAGAATCCCAGGGTGCCACACCTGTGGGAGGCAGGGAGGGGCGTAGGACAGCGTCCCCAGTGCACTCGCAGAGAAGCCGGTGTTTCGGACCAGTAACTCCTCATTCACGGCAAGGAGCAGCTGACCAACCAGCATGAACGCGGTAAAGTTTCTAAATGGGAAAGCATGTTAGTAACAGATAAAACTCTTCCGACTTTCTCCTAAACTCCACCTGGCCGGTGTTCCCCGGGCACATCAACAGCCGATTCCTTTAAACCGTTTAACATGGTTGTTTATGAAATCCCCATGCTACCTGAATAAACGGTAACAGAACTAGATGGGACGGGCAGCCAGTCCGAGCTGGGTGGGCTGTTTGCTGCCAGCCTGTCCCCCGAGGCCCCTCGGGTGTCCCAGACACAGGAGCGGGGGGCGGGGGGGGAGCGTTTCACAATACGTTAGTGGGAAAAGCCAAAACGTTTCTTAAGTGTTCAAACAAAACGCTCTGAAGAAATGCCTGCTATCGGCGAACACTGGGAAGATTAACAACATATGGTCCTTGCTTTCAAATGATCTTGTATTACAGTTTAACAGGGCAGACAGATATTCGCATAAATAATACAACGGCGTTCGTACACTGCTTACGGTTTACCAAAAAAAAAAAAAAAAGTTCTTACGGAAGCAAGCAATAAGATCTAAAGTTCCCGAGTCACAAGACTTGGGTTAGAAAGTTGAAAGACGAATTGTAAATCCTATACTCATGACGTGGTCATCGGTGGAATTTTCCTAGATCGGGGGTTGAAACCCTTTGTTGGGCATAAAAGATCAACTGGTTGTCTTCCTAACACGTGGCTCCAAGATGTTTTAGGTTCTATAATTCGGGATTTTTCAGATACATTATAATGTAAGCATTTCGTACATGCCGGCCGACGTGAAGACGAGATATGCCCGTGTGTGCTCAGCCCGGCAGGGTGATGACCAGACACCCAGAACCACTCGAGACCAGTAGGCTACTGGTTTTATTCGAATAAAGAAAACCAGCCCAGGGCCGAGTGCAAACTAGCACCACTCTCTTGCCAACACCTAGAAGCAACAATGTCAGAGCCTCACGCTCTCCTAAACAACTTACAAGTTGTGCGCTTTGTGTTTGACTTAAAGGCAGTAACGCAGGCATCTTCCAAAAAACCCAAACACTCTTCATCGAGAAAATGTAGCAAAATGTTAACGAGGGTGAATCAAGGCGAAGGCTGAAGCTACGAGTGGTTTTTGTACTGCTCTTTCACCCTTTCTTAGATTTTCTTTTTTTTTTTTTTTTTTAAATAAAAAGTTTAGGACAAACGAAGGGATTTGTGCCAGAGGCTTGAAGGCCCCTCCAACTCCCAACATTCGCTATGTATTTTTGTTCTTCTATTAATCCTGGAATCCTCAAAGACACAGCCTTTGTAACAAAAAAATTTAAAAAGCAAAAGAAATCAGGGGCACCTGGACAGCACGGTCGCTTGCGTGTCCAACTCTGGATTCCGGCTCAGGTCACGATCCCAGCGTTCTGGGATCCAGCCCCGCGTCGAGCTCTGCGCTGAGCGTGGAGCCTGCTTGAGATTCTCTCTCTCTCTCTTTCTCTCTCTCTCTCTGCCCTCTCCCCCACCCCTCTCTCATGCTCTCTCTCAAATAAAAAATAAAAGCGAAACAAACCAAACAAACAAAACCACCACCAAGAACATCTTCTGGCGTTTCACATTTTAGTTGAATCAGCATGACCCCTGCCCTGGGGCAGGGAGGCTAAGGGCACTTTGGGCAGAAACACCTTCCTGAAAACCCAGCTCGCCACCGCCATGAGGCCATTCCTCTGGAGGCCTGGGTTCTGAACAGTCCAAATGCAGGACGTACTCTCCCTGAACGCAAACCCCGGTACGTTTGTGAAGCTTTTCGGCATACGTGGAATTGGTGTATTAATAACAGCTTATTGGCACTGAATGAAAAACACACAAGTCTTAATCTCAGGTCTTGAATTGGGTCCAGGCCCCACGTAATACCTGGCTGGAAGGGACGCAGCTGTAAGCATGCTTGGTGACTGGAGGCGACGCGGGGAGACCCGGGTTGCAAAACCGGGATTGGTAGCTTAACAAAATTTACTGGTTGTAGAAAAAGTAAACTTGCCTCGAGGGAGGTGAGCTCAGTCTCGCCATCCTGACAGCAGCCCCTGGTGGCCAGTTCAGTGGAAAGTGTTGGCTCTGATGCTTGAAAGTTGCGACCTTGTCTTAATGAAGGCCGCCGCAAGCAGACAGTCCACTCCAGGTAACGGCTGCGGGGTGATTAGGGAAAGCAGCAAAAATTGAAGCTAAGGTGCACCTCGGAGTCACATAAATTGTTGAGTCGTTAGGTTACCTGTCGCTTGCATCAAAAAAAAAAAAAAAAGTAGTACTGTCTTTTGAAAGTAGAAAAAAAGGAGAATTTATTATTTGAAAAGGGTAAGATAATAATACAAGGCAGGTAATACTGACCTGAGTTTTGGAAGTTACCTCATGCCTTAACTGTGTGGAAAACCGTTAAATACTCAAGGAGCACAGATTCCTACACAAAATCCGGCATGTTCTGTCTACGTCTCTACGCAGATTCACCCAACACGCCTGATTTCCACATACCGAATGCCGGGACTCCTTACTGTAAGATGAGGAACTGCTCCACACAGCAGACAACTTCTAGAAAACGTCACCATTCCTTCAGGGAACGAAATAAAATCGAGACGGTAAGGGAGGCCTGATTTCTAGGGCCGAGGATTCACCGTCTTACTGGATGTAACTAGAACGTTCCGAGGCTGACAGTTGGCTTCAAAAGCGGAGAGCTGTAAGAAGTGGAAGCCTCAAGCTTAGAGCCGGCTTCTCCGTAAGGTGCACTCTGTCCTCAGCCAGGGGAGAACAATCTGGAAACAATCTGGTGGGCAGCTGCTCTCATCAACAAACTGTTTATTGTAAGAAAGTGGCCGGGTCAAAGGCTAAACATCAACCTGACCCGAAAGCATACGGAGCGAAAATCAATACCGTCCCCGCCGAAGAAGCCAGGACTCCTCATGCAGAAAAGAGAGGGAGAGAAACTCGTACCTCGCTCTGAACGGCCGAGCGCCAGCCAAAACTCCCGTGTTTCAAGGCATGGCTGTTTTGCATGCTATTACAAATGAGCATTTGCTGCTATTTTCAGAACACCCTCATAACAAGGGCTAAAAATACGGCATTTCAAGAGACACGGAAATCTACTTTCCAAATCACTTCCCCAGAAGTTATACTGGCTTATATCTCGTTGCTTTCTTCTTAACGCTTGTTTTAAAAAGGAGCCAACACGCTTATACACAACGCACAGATAATACAGCCAGTCTTTAAATATGTCTGATTAGAAATGGAACACCGGCTAGGAGACAAACAAAGGAACTGAATTATTTCAGGTGTGTCGGTGGTATTCTGGCTCTGATTTTAAACGGAGCCCTTATCTTTTAGAAACACATACTGAAATATTTACAGGTGAGA
>PITB01033507.1:0-13954 GCA_004024585.1 Paradoxurus hermaphroditus | reverse complement strand
TATTTGGAGAGAGGGAGTATGAGTGGGAGAGGGGCAGAGAAAGAGGGAGAGAGAGAGAATCCCAAGCAGGCTTTGCACTGTCAGCACAGAGCCTGACGTGGGGCTCGAACCCACGAACCATGAGATCATGAGCTGAGCCCAAATCAAGAGTTGGATGCTTAACCGACTGAGCCACTCAGGCGCCCCGGGAGGGGTAGAATTTCTACCTGCATCCCTCTTGATCTGGGCACTAGGGACTCAGGTAGGAACGAGGAGTGATTCCCACCCTTGTGGATCTCAAATTCCAACTGGGGAGGCTGTCAATAACAAAGAAACAAACGGTGCATTAAATCATCACCTGGTGTCCAATACCGTAAAGGAGATAGGTAGGGTTCTGGGGTGGTTAAGTGTGTGACCTCTCTGGGGCGCCCGGGTGGCTCTGTCAGTTAAGTACTGACTTCGGCTCAGGTCATGACCTCACCATTCATGAGTTCAAGCCCGCCGTCGGGCTCTGTGCTGACAGCTCGGAGCCTGGGGCCTGCTTCGGATTCTGTGTTTCCCATCTCTCTCTTCCCTCCCCCGCACATTCTCTGTCTCTCCTTCTCTCAAAAATAAATAAGCCTTAAAAAAAATAAAAAAAAAAAAAAGCGTGTGATCTACGTAGCATTTCCTTTGGAAAGGGCAGTTAGGGGAGAATTCTCTGCAGGGGTGCAGAGGGACCACGGGGCCCTGCACTCTTTGGTTCCAGAGCTCCGGTCCTGGCAAGTGGCTGATTTGGGATCCCAAAATACCCCCTTGTTAGAAAACTCCTCCAAATCCAAGATGAGACATAACAAATAACTTTTATTTATTTATTTTTAAATGTTTATTTTACTTATTTTTAATGTTTATTTTTGAGAGAGAGAGAGAGAGAGAGAGTGAATGAGCAGGGGAGGGGCAGAGAGAGAGGGAGACACAGAATCCGAAGCAGGCTCCAGGCTCTGAGCTGTCAGCACAGACCCCCACGTGGGGCTCAAACTCACAAACTTTGAGATCATGACCTGAGCCGAAGTCGGAGGCTTAACTGAGTTAGCCACCTAGGCGCCCCTAAAAATGTTTATTTGTTTATTTTGAGAGAGAGAGAGACAGAGACAGCATGTGGGTGAGCAGGCGAGGGGCAGAGAGAGAGAGAGGGAGAGAGAAAATCCCAAGTGGGTTCCCCGCTGATGGCTTGATCCCATGAACCATGGGATCACGACCTGAGCCGAAATCAAGAGTTAAACATTCAACCGTGTGAGCGACCCAGGTGCCCCCATAACAAACAACTTTTCAAACACAAACCTGAATGATTCTTTCATTCATTTACTTTTTAAAAAACTTTTTTTAATGTTTATTTATTTTTGAGACAGAGAGAGACGGAGCATGGGTTGGGGAGGGGCAGAGAGAGAGGGAGACACAGAATCCGAAGCAGGTTCTAGGCTTCGAGCTGTCAGCACAGAACCCGACCTGGTGCTTGAACTTAAGAACCGTGAGATCGTGACCTGAGCTGAGGTCAGAGGCTTAACCGACTGAGCCACCCAGGTGCCCCAGTAAGTTGCTGTTTTAGAAAGTACCAGTACAGGATGGACCTAGGTTTTGTAGCACCTGAAGAATGAACAACTGGGAGGAGGGGTCTCCTTTAAGAAAAAGAATACGGGGGCGCCTGGGTGCCTCTGTCAGTGAAGCATCTGACTTCAGCTCAGGTCATGATCTCATGGCTGGTGAGTTGGAGCCCCGAGTCGGACTCTGTGCTGACAGCTCAGAGCCTGGAGCCTGCTTCGGATCTGTGTCTCCCTCTCTCTCTGCCCCTCCCCTGCTCATGGTCTGTCGCTCTCTCTCAAAAATAAATAAAACATTAAAAAAATTAAACTAATCTTTCTGCTAGCATGGTTGAGTAAAACTTATTATTGACAATTTCAGGTAAGTTTCTTTTAGCTTCAAAACTCATTATTGGGGAGAACATGTGTTTTTAGGACTGTTTTTAAATCTGCGGATATTTCTAGGAAGCCTCAGGGATGAACTGCAAGATTTCAGGGCATTCGAAGTTTTTTACCCTGGGCTTAGCCAAAGCTCTGAATAGCCAAGTCAAAACACGCATTCTCCGGTTTGTTTTGCTGGCATCGTGATGTGTTAGATTTCCTTCTTTTTTGTCTTTAAAAAAATGTTTTTTATATTTATTTTTGAGAGAGAGAAACAGAGTGTGAGCAGGGGAGGGGCAGAGAGAGGGGGAGACACAGAATGTGAAGCAGGCTCCAGGCTCCGAGCTGTCAGCACAGAGCCCGATGCGGGGCTCAAACTCACAGACCGCGAGATCATGACCTGAGCCGAAGTCAGACGCTCAACTGACTGAGCCACCCAGGCGCCCCAATTCATTTACTCTTAAGAATAATAGTATGGATGCAACAAAACTTACCATTTTAACCATTGTAAGAATACCGTTCGGTGGCACTAAGTACATTCACAGTATCACACAACCGTCACCACCATCCATCTGCAGGACTTTTTCATCTTCCCAGACAGAAACTCTGTCCCCACGAAACCTTAAGTCTCCATGCTCCCTCCCGGAGTCCCTGGTAACCACGCTTCCACTTTCTGTCTCTACAAACTTGACAGCTGTAAGTCCTTCGTGTAGGTGGACTAAAACAGTGTGTCTTTTTGCGGCCGGCTCGTTTCGCTGAGCATAATGTCTTCTCCAGCTTCATCCGTGTCGTAGCAGGTGTCAGAATGTCCTTCCTTTTTAAACGCTAATACTGCATTGTAGGTATAAAGCACATTTTGTTTATCCCTTCGCGCATCCGTGGTTGGTCACTTGGGTTGCTTCTGCACCTGGGCTGTTGTGAAGACTGTCACGAACTCGGGTGTACAAATATCTGCTCACGAAACAGCTTTCGGTCCTTCTGGGCACGCGCACGGGAGTGGACTTGGTGGATCGCGTGGGCATTCTAGGTTTAATTGTTTGGGGAGCTGCCGTACTGTTTTCAGTCAAAGCACGGGGAATCTCCAGGGGTCAACAGACAGAGAGCTGTGGCGGCCCTCCGGTTATTTGCTGAACTTTGTAGGCCAGGCGTTTGGGCTCAGATGGTTGAGGGAATGAGGGTGCATGGGGGGTCCTCCAGGGGCCACAGCCTCTCCGAAGGGTGGACTTGAACACATCCGCCAGCAGAGGTAGGTGAGGAGGCCTGTCCATCAAACGTGTGTCCACAGGCTCATCCCCATGTGAGTTTGGGGTTCGAATTTGTTTTTTTTATTTTTTTTTAACATTTTTATTTTATTTTTGAGAGACAGAGACAGAGCGTGAGCAGGGGAAGGGCAGAGAGAGAGGGAGACGCAGAATCTGAAGCAGGTTCCAGGCTCCGAGCCGTCAGCCCAGAGCCCGACGCGGGGCTTGAACTCACAGACCGAGAGATCATGACCTGAGCTGAAGTTGGCCGCTCAACTGACTGAGCCCCCCAGGCGCCCCTGGGGTTCGAATATGTATCACCTTGTGATCCAGAAAGAACCAAATGGGAAAATTACGTTCGCTTTTGCTTTTCTCCAAAGCATGGACTGTGACATGGCGCGGGTGAGGGGTCGTTTATTGGGATGGTGGTCCCAGGCAACTGCGGGAGATGAGAGAAGAGAGGACGGTGGTAAAAGGGGTGGGGACATGGGGTCAAATCCTCTTGGGACCCCAGGGGAGCTGTGTAGGACGTGGTTCAGAATGTCCCCCTGAGGGACCCGGAGGTTAGGTTGGGTGTCTATCCACCAACTCCTGTTCCTGGGGAGGGGGGGGCTCAAGGTTGCTCCCGTGGGGCTAACTCCTGGGTCCCTCAGACCGCCAGTGTTCACGTGGCCGGGGGCTGGCCTCCTGGAGGATTCTGGAAGCCCCAGGGGCCTGCCTAAGAAGCGTCTGCCCTGACTTTCCGGACTGGCAGAGGGGATACAAGTGGGTCCCTGACAATGTTTGATCCGTTAAGTTAATAGCCCTGTGTGTGTGTGTGTGGGGGGGGGAACCGTGCTGGGAGGTCCAACAGAAGCCCCACACCCTCGACGGTGGTGTTAGGGGACTCCCGTGCTTGGGTGCCCAGCCGACCATGAGCTCAAATCGGCCGTTTCAAAACACAATCTACCCCTGGCAATATTTCCAGATTCTTCTGTCACGGGACACTCCTGCACGCCTCGTGCCTTCGTACAGGCCGTGCCTGCGGTCTGCACCCTCTCCTTTCCCTGCTCCCTCGAATGTCGCCTCCCTTCTGAGCCCGCGGCTCTCCTGCCCCGGCTCTGCCTTAAGCCTTCCTCCCCGGGGGTGTCTCTGGGCCCCTCGGCCGGAAGTCCCACCTGAGGAGCGCTTGTTTACATCCGTCTTTTCTGCTTTAGTTTCTACTGCGCCTGCGCCCCGGGAAATACACGGAAACGAATACCCAGCGGAGGCGCCGGGCCCCTCCCTCAGGTGAGCCTTGCTACGGAAAAGCCTGCCAGCTTCGCTCCGGTCACCTCGTGTCCTCGGAAATAAGAGCGCTTACGTTTTTAAAACCGTCTGGGGATTTTGGATCACCAAGTAGGGGTGTCAACTTTTTTTTTTTTTAATGTTTATTTATTCGGGGAGAGAGAAGGAGAGAGCAAGCAGGGGAAGGGTGGAGAGAGGGGGAGACAATCCCGAGCAGGCTCCACGCCATCAGCACGGAGCCCGATGCGGGGCTCAAACTCACGAACCAGGAGATCATGACCTGAGGCGAGGTCAAGAGTCAATACTTAACCGACCGAGCCCTCCCAGGCGCCCCTCGTTTTTGCCTTAAATGAGCTCTGGGTGCTACTCAGTGGGGTTTTAAAGGCACCTCTCGGGTCGCCTGGGTGGCTCAGTCGGTTAAAAGTCCGACTTCGACTCAGGTCATGATCTCACGGTCTGTGAGTTCGAGCCCCACGTTGGGCTCTGTGCTGACGGCTCGGAGCCTGGAGCCTGCTTCCGATTCTGTGTCTCTCTCTCTCTCTCTCTGCCCCTTCTCTGCTCACGCTCTGTCTCTCTCTGTCTCAAAAAAGTCAATAAACATTAAAAAAATATTAAAAAAAAAAAAAGGTACCTCTCGGCTCAGGGCTCCTGGCACCCAGGGCCCATCCGTGGGACACTGGCTCCTCCTGGCAGTGGCCCGGGAACTCACCGTTCTGTGACAGCTTGGAGAAGCTTGCTTCCCCCAAGGGCTTTCCCCTGGGGGAGCGCAGGGGCTCAGCTAAATCTCTAGGACAAGCCTGGGGTTGCCAGCACTTCCCGGGCAACCTCGGGGACAAGCCAGCCTTTCCACCGAGAAGCAGGGCTGGCACTTCAACCCTGGTTGCTAAGGACACCGCGCGGGGACTTGGCCCTGCCTGTGCCCTCGCTGGCAGCCCTGACAGTCGCAGATCATATTGCTGTCCCACGGCCTTTAGGAGTTCCCGAACGGCAGATTCGGTCACGGGTCACAAGTCTTCAGTGAGGAGTGACTGGGAACGTGCCTCTGAGGGGGTGTTTTTATTTCTTTTAACTGTTTATTTTTGAAACGGGGGAGGGACGAGAGAAGGAGCCGGAGGATCTGAAGCAGGCTTTGCACTGTCGACATCGAGCCCAATGTTATGCCCAGAATTCGGGAACCCCAAGAACCACCAGGGAGCGATGCAAGAACAAAGAGCCTTTATGAGAGAGAAAGAGGGGGAGGGGGAGAGAGAGAGGGAGCGAGGGAGAGCGAGGGAGACAGAGAGAGAGCCAAAGGTGCAAGAGTTTTAAAGGAGTAGTGGGAGGGGTGATGGTCGTGGCCCTAGCCGATTGGATGAGGAGGGTCAGGGTCCTGTTCCTGTCCAAGGCGGGAAACAGGTGTTTCCAGCTTCCAAGGCAGGGAAAGAAGTGTCTCTGTTTGGGGGGTACGGGTGCTCTAAGGGTTGGTCCAAGCTGGTCTGGTGGGGGTGGAGCCTGATTAATTGGTCCATCTTCTACTTCCTAGTCTTTTGGAGTCTCGATTTGCCCTAATACCCAACACGGGGCTCAAACTTGCGAACTGTGAGATCCTGACCTGAGTTGAAGTCAGACGCTTAACTGAGTCCCCAGGCGCCCCCTGGGTGGGTGTTTTACTCTGAGTCCCCAGGCGGAGAGTGGAGGCGGGGGCTTCTATTCCACCGAAACAGCGACTTTATCTTTATGTTTTATGGCTTAGCTTTGACATCAGGACTCATATCCACCAACAAGGATTGAAACAAAGAGAATCTGATGAATTAGATTCAGGGTCATTTTAGTATAACCTGGCTTGATTATTATTATTTTTAAAATTAGAGTATCATCAATCAACAGCCTCAAAACCTGCTTTTGTACCTCCTGGGCTCAAAAAATGGCTTTTACATTTTTAAATGGTGGGGGGGGGGATGCAAGAAGAAGAATATTTCATGACAGGTGAAAAGTATAGAAATGCAAATTTCCCATTTAAAAAAATATTTAAGGATCTTATTTAAAAACTTTTTTAAAATAAATGTTTATTCATTTTTGAGAGAGAGAGGAAGGGAGGGAGAGAGTGGGGCAGGGGCAGAGAGAAGAGTGGGACAGAGGATCCCCAGCAGGTTCTGTGCTGACAGCAGAGAGCCCGACGAGGGGCTCGAACTCACTATGTGATCGTGACCTGAGCTGAATTCATTTGCTTAACCACCCGGGTGCCCCTAAGGATTTTATTTTTAAGTAATCTCTACTTACCCTCAACGTGGGGCTTGAACTCACAACCCCCAAGATCAAGACGGCATGCCCTGACTAAACCGGCCAGGCGCCCAGCAAATTTCCCCCTCCTTAAATAAAGTTTTATCGGGACACCACCACGCCCATCTTTTACATACCGTCTGTGGCTGTTTACCCTACAAAGGCAGAGCTGTGTAGTTGAGATGGAGCTTGGATGGCCAGAAACCTGCAATCAGTTACTCCGAGCCTTGGGTTAGAATATCGGTGACAGGGGCGCCTGGGTGGCTCAGTCGGTTAAGCGTCCGACTTCGGCTCAGGTCATGATCTTACAGTTCTTGAGTTCAAGCCCCGTATCGGGCTCTGTGCTGACAGCTCGGAGCCTGGAGCCTGCTTCAGAGTCTGTGTCTCTCTCTCTCTCTGCCTCCCCTTTGCATATGCTCTGTCTCTCTCTGAAAAAATAAACATTAAAAAAAATTAAAAGAAAAAAAAAGATTGGTGATAAAACAGTTAATAATGCCACCCATCGGTAGCACTTGGTAGAATTTTGGGCGACACTAAGCATTCGGTACATATATGTGATGAAGGAAGGAATGAATGATTGCATGCATGAAATGAACAAGGTAACTTGGCCTCACACAGGGGTTTCAATGCGGCTGTTCCCAGAGATCCAGGCTGCACCCATGCTGAGGCTCGACGCGGGAGCGCTGGTCACAGACCGCAGGGTTGAGCCAGCGTGCTGGGCCTCGGGGCCTCAGGAGACAGCCCTCTCGGCAGCCACCAAGCCAGCTCTACCCGGGGACACACCTGCGCCAGTGTAAACGCCACGCCCGTGCTCTCGGAGCTGGGAATGTCAGGTGACTCTGACACCTGTCCAGCCTGTCCTGACGAAGCGCCCCGGACGGCGTGGCTTAAACCACAGAACTCACAGTTCCGGAGGCTGGTGTCGCTGCTGGAGGTGCCCCCAGGCTTGGCTTCACGGGAGGCCCCTCTGGTTGGCTCGCAGGCGTCTCTCTTCTCCCCGTACCCTCCCTCCGATGGTCGCTCCGGTGCCTCTTTCTTCTTACGAGGACACCGGGCGGTCCTATTGGATGAGGGCACGCCCCTATGGCCTCGGTCAACCTTGATCACGTGCCCTCTCTGCGAATACAGTCACCTTCTGAAGTACCAGCAGTCAGGATTCAACATGTATTGGGGGGCGGGGCAGGGGACACAGTCCATCACACCGAATTTTCTTTAAATCAAAGTGTACCAGGCACTGCGGCCCTCGCCTCCCCACCTGCTGACGCTGTAAGGGTGTTCTGAGGCCCCGACACTGGGGACAGGACCTGAGGAACCTGGGCCTTGCTGGTGGCTGCCGATCGGCCCAGGCCCCCAGCCACCTTCTGGGGGAAGCCAGAACCCCACGCCCGCCTCCTCCAGGCAGCCGTTCGTCGGCCCTTCTCGGCTTCCCTGAGCCCCTAGCCTCAGACCAACGTTTTTTGGAAACTGAAGAAAAACGCTGAACTTCATCCCAGAGCAGAGAATCCCGAGTTTCCAGCCGCAAAGCCTGTGTTAAGCTTGGAGAGAGAGGAAGGGAAAGAGAGTTGTGATCTTTCTTCCAAGAGTAGGAGAAGGAGCCGGTCATTGTTCCGCGGCTCCCTGGGCGATGCCCCGCCCTCAGCTGGGCGCTCCCCTCCGCCCGGCAATGGCCTCTGCAAAAGTCCTTTTTGCTCGAGACCCCACCAGCCCTTCTGCCCCCGAAGGCCCCCAGCTTGGCTTCAAATGGAAAACACGGAGCTGCTGGCCTGTAACTCGAGGGGCTTCCTGCCAGGGATCCACTCAGCGCCAAGCCCGGCCCTCCCTGCCGTGCGTGGGGAGCGGGTCCTGCCTGTGTCTGGCCACTGGCTCCCCCAAGCCCCTCTGGCTCCACCATCCATCTCGTCTGCATTTAAGTTGTTTTTTTTTTTTTTAATTTTTTTTAATGTTTATTTATTTTTGAGAGAGACAGACAGACAGAGCATGAGCAGGGGAGGGGCACAGACAGAGAGCGAGACACAGAACCTGAAACAGGCTCCAGGCTCTGAGCTGTCAGCACAGAGCCCGACGCGGAGCTCGAACTCGGGAACGGTGAGACCTGAGCCGAAGTCGGACGCTCAACCAACTGAGAGCCACCCAGGCGCCCCTAAGGTTTTTTTTTAATTAAAAAACTTTTTAATGTTTATTTATTTTGAGAGAGAGAGAAAGTGGGGAGGGGCGGAGAGAGAAGGAGACAGAGAAGCCCAGGCAGCCTCCACGCTGTCAGCACAGAGCCAGACGGGGGGCTCGATCCTATGAACTGTGAGATCATGACCTGAGCTGAAATCAAGAGTCAGAGGCTTAACCGACTGAGCCACCCAGGTGCCCCAGTTATTTATTTTTAAAATTTATTTATTTTGAGAGAGAGAGAGAATGTGTGTGCGCCCGCGCTTGAGTGGGGGAGGAGCAGAGAGAGAGGGCGAGAGGGAGAATCTCAAGCAGGCTCTGCACTCTCAGCACAGAGCCTGACTTGGGGCTCGATTCCCACGACCGTGAGATGGTGACCTGGGCCCAAATCAAGAGCTGGTCGCTTGACTGACTGAGCCACCCGGGCGCCTCTAAGTCTTGTTTTTTAATAAAACCTTTAATTTTAGAATCATTTTCGAATTACAGGAAAGCTGCAAAGATAGTACAGAGAGTCCCACCTCCCCCCACCCCGTTTCCCCCACCATTAATATCTTACGTGACATCAGTCTGGTGGTTACGACTCACGAACCAGAACTGATACGTTATTATTATTAACTTAGGCCCACACTTTATTCACGTTTCCTTAGTTTTTCCCTAATACCTGCTTTCTGTTCCCGGATCCCATCCAGGACGCACGACATTCATCGTCATGTTCTCCTCAGGGTCCTCTTGGTTGTGACAATCGCTCAGACTTGTCCTGTGTCGATGACCGTGACAGTTCTGAGGAGGACTGACCGGGTGTTTGGCGGAACGTCCCTCCGTGGGGAACCACGTGATGTTTTGCTCACGATCACAGTGGGCTCGTGTGTTTCTTGGGAGGAAGCCTGCAGAGAAGCAATGCCCTTCTCGTGACATCCTGTCAAGGGTACCTGCTATCGGCATGACTCACCGCGGCTGCTGTTGATCTGGGTCACCTGGCCGAGGTGGTGTTTGCGGGCTGTCCCCGCGGGAAAGTTCCTCCTCGTCCCCCCCTTCTGTAGTGTCCTTGTTGGAGGAAGTCACTACGCAGAGCCCACACTTAAAGGGTGGGGGTTATGCTTCACCTTCCTGAGGGGTCGGTATCTCCATCCATCATTCAGAATTCCTCTGTGCCTGTTTGTCTCTCCAATCTACGTAACTTATTCGATCATTTATTTGTCCCAGTATGGACTCGCTGATAATTATTTTATACTTCGACTCGTTATCAATACTACACTATTTATTTTGTTGTTCAAATTGTTCTGGAGCCAGCCACTGGGAGCTTCTAGTTGGCACCTGTCTCTTTGACCCAAGCCCCACGGCTTCTGCTTTTCGAGCCCTCCCTTGCTTTCTGGATCTACAAGATGCTTCCGGCGGCTCTTCCCTATCCCGCCCCCATCCCAGCATCAGCCACTTCTCCAAGGAGCCCTGTCCCTGTGGTCGAGGAGAATGGGATCAGAAACCCAGGTTCGGGGGGGGAGGGGCGCCTGGGTGGCTCAGTGGGTTAAACATTCGACTTCAGCTCAGGTCACGATCTCACCGTTTGTGGGTTCGAGCCCCGCGTGGGGCTGTGTGATGTCGGCACGGAGCCCGCTTTGGATCTTCTGGTCCCCTCTCTCTCTGCCCCTCCCCGACTCGTGTACACGTTCTTTCTCTCTCTCAAAAATAAATAGACATTAAAACAAGTATTCAAAAGAAAGCGACCCAGGTCGGGGGGGCTACGTGTGTTTGTGGCCAGCGGGTGCCATTCCTTCTAATCCTCCCAAGGGACAAGACCGGAGATGCGCCCCTACACCCAGGAACCTGCGTGTGCGCGCGCCTGTGATTCCCGTGTTCCTCCATCTGTTACTTACATGCGGCCGAGCGTGAGTTCCTGCTGATGCCTCCAGCCCGAAACCCGCATAGATCGCACGGTTCGTTCTATGCTTTTCCCCGGCTCGTCCGTCGCTGCCTCTCCAGCAGTGACAACCTGGCTCCCAGCGTCCACCACGCGTGAATCCGGGCACACGCGTGAGGTGTGTGAAGCGTCCGCCCGCACACCGTGAGCAGTGACCTCGGTGACCAGAGTGTAAGGGCTTTTCCTCCGTCTTAGTCCCTCTGGTCTCCACTCCCCCCTTCCCCCCCCACCGTGTGTCAGGTGACCCCGGGCGGGCACCTCCTCGAGCGAGCTCACCGCACACGTTGGTAACACGGTCGGCTTCTTGCCTCGCGGTCTGCCTTCCACGCCGGGATGCCCCCACCTCCTCAGTGAGCTTTGAAAAGTTCGCCTCCATTAAGGGCCTCCCCTGGTGCCGGAGATTTTGACATGCACGGAGTCACCCGGAACAGGTTTGCTGCCCCCCAAGTCCCCTGTGCGGCACCTCCTCAGGGTTCCTTCCAACCCTGGCAACCGCTGATCCATCTTCCACCTCCCTCCTCTGCGTGTTCACTGAACTTGACTTTCCCTGCCGGTTCCATTCCTCCGGCATCTAGCGTCTTTGAAAAACCTTCTCCCCAAGCACCTCGGGTTCCTCCTGCCACGGTATCACACGTGTCTCCTCCACCCCGCCCTTAAAAAAATTTTTTTTAAATGATTATTTAGTTTTGGAGAGAGAGAGAGACAGAGAGTGAGTGGGGGAGGGGCAGAGCGAGAGGGAGATACAGAATCTGAAGCAGGCTCCAGGCTCCCAGCTGTCAGCACAGAGCCCGACGCGGGGCTCGAACTCACCAACCTTGAGATCATGACCTGAGCCGAAGTCGGATGCTTAACTGACTGAGCCAGCCAGGTGCCCCTTGTGCCCCCCTTTTATAGCCAAACTCTGTTATGTGTCCTCAGCCTGGCTTCTCTCCTTGCCCCTGAAGCTGCTCCTGCCACGGTCACCGATAGCTTCCTTGTTGCTGAACCCAGAGGGCCCTCCCCGTGGCCGCCTCCCGGTGCAGGAAGCCCGGCCCGCCCTTCTCCCTCTGAGCTGTCTCTCCCTGTGACTCACTTCCTCTTGGGTGTTAAGAAGCACCCACACGCTGGGGGGGCTCCCACGCGGACACCTCCACCCAGACTTGTTTTCAGTGAGCTCCTCCCACTCACCCTGTAGGCGCCTGCGACACCGCGGGACCCACCGCAGCCTCCGTCCCTTGCTGCCCACCACGATTCTAGAAGTCACCGCAAAGGGGGGGGACATAAGAAAATTGTGTTTAAATGCAGAAGTTAAAAAGTCACTTAGAAGTTAATCAGCGGGGGGCGGGGGGGGTGCGGGGGGAGGGCACCTGGGTGGCTCAGTCGGTTAAGCCTCTGGCTTTTGGTTTCGGTCAGGTGATGAGCTCCGGGTTCATGAGTTCGAGCCCCACATTGGGGTCTGCCCTGACGGTGAGGAGCCTGCTTAGGATTCTCTCTCTCTCTCTCTCTCTCTCTCCCTCTCTCTGCCCCTGACTGTGTACTCTCTCTCTCTCTCTCTCTCAAAATAAATAAATAAACTTAAAACAAAAACCTTAATCAGCTGGCTAGCGGCGTGCCGGGACTCTCTTCCCTGCATCTGGCTGCGCGCCCCTGACCCGGCACCGCCGTCGCCACGTGGAATGAGCTGCAGGGAGAGGAGGAAGCATTTCTAGAAGCCTTTTCTGCAGTCCCTAACACACACAGACTTCCTGTGGCCCATACAAACACCCTCCCTGAAACCCAACTCCGAGTCCCCCAGGAGACCCCAAGTACAGCCTGAAGCCATTGTAACAAATCCTGATGGGGGGGGGATTGGAGGAGGGGGTCTCATGGGCAGAAGCAATATTTAACTGGTCGCAATCAAATAGGTCACTTTTGCAAATTTTGCAAAGTTTTGCAAAAGCAGTTGGCCATTCGTAGGGTGCCTGACGTGTCACCTCCAGCCCCCTCCGCGCCCAGAGGGCTCCTCTTTCCCCGGAAAGAGTTCGTGCCTCAAGCTCTCCTGGTGAGCGGGCCAGATGGTGCTCATGATTCTTTCTCTCGCTCTTTTAATTTTTAATGTTTATTTATTTACTTATTTTAGAATATTTATTTATTTTTGAGAGAGAGAGAGAGAGAGCGCGCGCGCATGAGCAGGGGAGGGGCAGAGAAAGAGGGAGACACAGAATCCGAAGCAGGCTCCTGGCTCTGAGCCGTCAGCACAGAGCCTGACGTGGGGCTCGAACTCACGAGCTGTGAGATCATGACACGAGCCAAAGTCCGACGCTCAGCGGAAGGAGCCACCCTGGCCCCTGCCCACGGTTCTCTTAAGGACATTTGTACATTTTCTGCTTGTGGTCCCCAAAGAAATGCAATTATTTTACAAACTTATTTACACGAATACTCATAGCAACAGTATTCATTACCCAAATAGCGTAAAATCCAAAAGGTCCATTACCCGATGAACAGATCAACAAAACGTGACCTATCCACACGATGGAATTTTACTCAGCGTAAAGAGGAATCGAGTACCGACGGCCGCTACAAACCTGGGTGAACTTTGAAGGTGTTACACCACGTGAAAGAAGCTCGACACACAAGGCCACGTGTTCTATGATTCCACTGACATGACATCTCCGTCCACGGAGACGGGGAGAAAGTACACAAGTGGCTGCCAGGAACTGAGGGGAGACAGGGGCGCCCGGTGGCTCAGTCGGTTAAGCATCCGACTTCGGCTCAGGTCCTGATCTCACGGCTCATGGGTTCGAGCCCCGCGTCGGGCTCTGTGCTGACGGCTCAGAGCCTGGAGCCTGCTTCGGATTCTGTCTCCCTCTCTCTCTGCCCCCTGCCCCACTCATGCTCTCTCTCTCTCTAAGATAAATAAACATAAATAAAAAAAAAAAAAAGAAGAAAGAAAGAAACTGAGGGGAGACAGAATTAGGGGGTGGTGCCTAAGGCTTCTCTGTGGGGTAAAAATGTTCTAGAATTGATCGTGGCGCTGGTTACACCTATCTGTGGCTATATCCAAAGCAGAAGGTACACTTTAAGTGGGTGAATGGTACCGTATGTCAGTTACAGCTCTATGTCAGTTACAGCTCGATAAAGCTGTCGCTAAAATCCGAAACAAAAGAAAACCCTCACTGAGTGCGTTAAGACAGGCTTCCTTTAGAGTAGTAGCCCTTCTGCTCGCAACCGGGAGGTTG
>PITB01033506.1:0-13943 GCA_004024585.1 Paradoxurus hermaphroditus | reverse complement strand
GGGCAGGGAAGGAGGGCCCATGCCACGCCCTTTTGGGGGCTCAGTGCAGTGGGGGGCTGGACTCTGTCCTCCCTCACCCCAGCGGGCCTGAAGTAAGCCCCGCCACCTCCATGGCCTCCTGAACCGTGGGGGGAGATGGGAACTCTGCAGAGGTTCAGAGGAAATGCTGGCCTGACTGCACCTATTTCTCCTAACAGGTTTGAGACGGAGCAGGCCCTGCGCTTGAGCGTGGAGGCCGACATCAACGGGCTGCGCAGGGTGCTGGACGAGCTGACCCTGGCCAGGACCGACCTGGAGTTGCAGATCGAGGGGCTGAAGGAGGAGCTGGCCTACCTGAAGAAGAACCACGAGGAGGTGGGTTTCAGGCTGCGCCTTCTGTCCATCCCACTCCAACTTTCCAGGGCAGAGGACACTTTTTTATCCTGTGTCTTCTTGACCATGGCCACGACTGCCGTACCCTCGGCATGGCCCTGGGTGTGGAGCAGCAGACGGTGGCCACCTCGTCTGTCCTGCGGTGCTGGCTCCTAGGTGTGCGCCTGAAAACCAGGCCCTTTCCGCCCGGGGGATGGGGGAGTGACTTGGCCCAGGCCCAGCAGCCTCTGGGCTCCGACATGCCCATCTCTGCTGTGTCTTTCCAGGAAATCAGTGCCCTGAGGGGCCAGGTGGGTGGCCAGGTCAGCGTGGAGGTGGATTCCGCTCCGGGCATCGACCTTGCCAAGATCCTGAGTGACATGAGAAGCCAATATGAGGTCATGGCTGAGAAAAACCGAAAGGATGCTGAAGACCAGTTCAACATCCGGGTATGGCGGCAGTCGGGGAGGGGAGCGGGTGCCCTCTGGGGAGGCGGCAGGGAGAGAGGGCTCTGTGCTCTCAGATGGAGGTCTGCCTCGGTGCTCATTCCTTCTGCCTCCTCTCTTATTGCAGATGGAGGAGCTGAATCAGGAGGTGGCCAGCCACACAGAGCAGCTGCAGATGAGCAAGACGGAGGTCACCGAGCTGCGGCGCACCCTCCAGGGTCTGGAGATCGAGCTGCAGTCTCAGCTAAGCACGGTTCGTGCCCCCTGCCCCGTGGGCCGCAGCCCGGGCCGCGGCTGTGCCCGTGCCGCGGCTGTGCCCGTGCCCTCTCCGGCCAGTCTCCGCTGAGTCTCATTCCCTCTCCCTGCCCTCAGAAAGCCGCCCTGGAAGGCACGCTGGCGGAAACGGAGGCCCGCTTTGGAGCCCAGCTGGCCCACATCCAGGCTCTGATCAGCAGTATGGAAGCCCAGCTGAGCGACGTGCGTGCGGACACCGAGCGGCAGAACCAGGAGTACCAGCAGCTCATGGACATCAAGTCTCGGCTGGAGCAGGAGATCGCCACCTACCGCAGCCTGCTGGAGGGCCAGGACGCCCACTACAACAACCTGCCCGCCTACAAGGCTCTCTGAGTCGGGCAGCCTCCTGGGCTGCCCGCTCTCCTGCAGAGAGGTTCCCCTGGGGAGGGGTGTGGGAAGGGAGGGACCCTACCGCCGGCTCTTCCCCTGACCTGCCAATAAAGCTTTATGGCCACGGGAGGAAGGATGTTGGGTTTATTGTTTCAGCCCATAGAGATGGACCGGGACTTGGCCCTGTTAAGGTTTTATTTGGGTCAAAGTGCACCACCCTGCCCTACGAGAGGGAAGGGAGGGTCCTCCCTAACTCCTACGGTTATGGTCATTCCTGTTTGCAGAACTCTTCATTTACCTAACCCGTTCCTTAAACCAAGCCTGCGATGGGGCGCCTGGGTGGCTCGGTTGGTTGAGTGTCCGGCTTAGGCTCTGGTCACGATCTCACGGTTTGTGGGTTTGATGAGCCCCACATTGGGCTCTGTGCTGACAGCTCAGAGTCTGGAGCCTGCTTAAGATTCTGTGTCTTCCTCTCTCTCTTCCCCTCCTCTGCTAGCACTCTGTCTCTGTCTCTCTCTCAAAAAAAAAAATTAAAAAGAAACTTGTGAAGCAAGCATTGCTCCCATTTTACAGAGGGGTAAACTAAGGGTCAGAGGTGAAGCGGTTTGTTGTGTGTGTAACTGTTCTAACATGGCAAAGGTGGGATTTGAAACGGTGTCTTTTTTTAAGTTTTTTTTTTTTTTAATGTTTATTTATTTTTGAGAGACAGAGTGCTAGCGGGGGAGGGGTAGACAGCGAGAGGGAGACACAGAATCTGAAACAGGCTCCAGGCTCCGGGCTGTAAGCACAGAGCCCGACACGGGGCTCGAACTTGTGAACCGTGCGATCAATGGCCTGAGCCGAAGTCGGATGCAGAACCTACTGAGCCACCCAGGCGCCCCCAGATTTAGTTTTCTTTCCACTTTACTTCCTCCAGGTTGGGTGTGTGTATTTGTGTGTCAGAAATTAATGTTTATTTGAGTACCTAGTATGTGCCATTTAATCAAATAACCCTAAAAGGTAATTAAGTAGGAGTACACCTCGTATAGACAGGAAGCAGGTTCAGGGAGGTTAAGTAACTTGTCCAAGGTCACAGAGTGACTAGGTTTCCTGATTACTAGCTCGCCGTGCCGCCTCGGATCCCAGTCTCCTAGGACTTGACACTTCCTTGTGTCGGCTCCTCAGTACCTTCCGGTCTTGCTTCATGTGAAGTCCTAGGACTGGGATCCCTCGGGGGCAGTTCCGGTTGATACATTTCTCTACCAAACTGAGGAACGGGGGCAGGCATCCCACTGAGAAGGCTGAAGAGAGTGTACCCGTTGGTGTTTGTCTGTGTGCCTGCGTGTGCTAACACATTTATCCGTATCTGGGCAGCCCCACATAAGCCCTTTAACGCCCACCAGCTCATACCCGGGCCCAGAGCCTGGAATGGGACCCGGCCGTGACCTGGACCTCCCGTACAGACCCCCAACCTGGCTTGCCCGAGCTGGTCCCAGGCCAGCAAAGGAACGCAAGTCCCAGCTTCCTGGTATAAGTCTGCCCTTGTGTGGGTGTGGTCTTGCCCCTGCGGTTTAGGGCTCAGCTGCCAAGAATTGAGGCCAATTAAAGGTAAATAAGTACTTCCCCTTGGCTGAGAGGTTCAGCCCTGAGTGGGTCTGTTAGGTCCCAGGGGTCTGCTTGGCAGTAGGTCCACGCTGCGAAGGAGGGGGGCAAGTGAGGAACACTCTACCCGCTGTCCTCAGGAGGCCTCCTGTAGGGGAATGAACTGGGCATTGGCTGCTGCGTGTGCCCCGCACTGAGCTAAGGAGGCCGGGATCCAGACACACCCTGTGCTGATGAACCTGATGGAGGTGCTCTTTCTAGTTTTCTGAGGGTCTTAGTGGGGTTTGCTAGTTTGCCATAAGTCCCAGAACTGGGGACCCCATAACCTGGATCTTCCTTCTTTCCCTGGGCCTGGAACCCCTTCTCCCACTCCATAGCTGTTCTACCCGGGCCTCCAGCACCTGCTAACACTCACCCCACCCCACCCCCATCACTTAACTTTAGGGGCCTGGCCTCACCTGGAGGCTGGGTCTGTCCAGAGATTTTTGTCCCCTGTTCCTGAAAGCCTCTGTTGTCACAGCTGAAACCCTCCCCTATGCCCCAGAGGCCCCTGGAATGTGGCTGTGGGGCGGGGTCTGGGTTCACAAGGGTGGGTCAGGTGACTGGGTTGCAGGTCTGGGTATCAGGAATGAAGCCTTCCTTTGTGTGTGTGTGGGGAGGGGCAGGGGCACTTTTCTGTCTCAGTCTGGGAGCTGCAACTAAGGGTAATGTGTTAACAGAAAGGCTGGGCTAGGGGAGAGGGAGGGAGGGGGAGAGAAGGGGAGAGGATTTAGGGGGTGGGTCTTTCCATCGCCACTGGGCATTATGACCCCTTAGGTTTGCAAAGCATTTCCTGTCAGTCATGGGACTCCATCCCTGTGAGTCAGACTGGGCAGGAGTTATTTCCATTTTCTGGATTGGTAGACGGAGGCACAGAGAGAAGGCTGGATTACCCAAAGTCCTATACCAAAGATAGCCACAGACCTACTAGAGGAGGAATTGTCCAGGCCCCAGGACTTGCGCTCTCTCCCGGGAGGAGGGAGGGTGCGGGGGTGGGGGAGGGGAGGGGAGGGTGGATTTATGGAGATCACACCCCCATGTGTCATTGATTAACGGTGGCCCTGCAGCAGGACTTCGTGTTCATGGCTCTGTATTTTCTTTTTGTTTATTCTGGTAAAATACACATATAATTTACCATCTTGACCATCTGTGGGCGTACGGTTCTGTGGCCCTGAGTCCCCACACTGTTGTGCAACCATCGCTAGCGCCGTGTGTTCTTGTGTCCTTCTTGTAAAACTGAAACTCGAAGTCTGTTACATAGTAACTCCTCGTGTGATTCTGACTACCCGAAGTACCTCATGTAAGTGGGAAAATGGCCCAATTTTAAGTCGGGAGGGAACCTGGCTCAGAGAGGTTGAGTCACACCCAGAGGCGGAGTCCAGCCCAAGGCTTTTTCCACTGGGCTGCATGTCCCATCCCAAGGAGAGAAGGTCCCGGGGACAGCCTGGTTGCAGTGGGCACAGGACGGAAACTGGCACAGCGGCCTGGGCGGGCTGCATCCGCACCCTTGCCTTGTCTCCCCCCACCTGGTGCTAATGAGCAGGAAGCAAGGGGCCCAGAGCTTGAGCTGTTTGCCCTGAAACCAGGGATTTGTGACTGGGACCGCTCCTGCCCCAGCCTGGGCCTGACGGTGTGTAAAAGCCCCCTTTTGAGGGGTGCCGGAGAGGAGTCAGGGTGCAGATGAGGGGCTGGCCGGGGCCCAGCCCCCCCCTCCGCCTGGAGTGATGGCGTGTAATTGTTCCCATGTTAATTGCTGGGGCCGTGATGTC
The DNA here is from genome assembly GCA_004024585.1 of Paradoxurus hermaphroditus. Lineage (NCBI taxonomy): Eukaryota > Metazoa > Chordata > Mammalia > Carnivora > Viverridae > Paradoxurus > Paradoxurus hermaphroditus. The sequence goes on along the minus strand of PITB01033506.1, from coordinate 9,133 downwards.
TGCAGAGGTTTTAATGAGCTGTGGCTGATCCGAGTTTGATTATTTTTCTTTCGGAGGAAAAGACAATGTCCTCCCGCCCAGGAGACAATACGGCACTGTCTGGGCCCGGCGCTCAGAGGCCCAGCTCCTCCACCCCCTCCCACCCAGGACTGCCTCTCTTAGCACCCTAGCTCAGACGGCAATCCCAGGTACTGGGCGCACTATCTGCTTCCTTAGAAGACGGGGAGCCAGGAGGAGGCAAGATGGGGGCTCTCCGGCCTCAGGTGGAAACCGACAGGGCCCGTTGCCACAGGAACCTGTCCAAGGTGTCACAGGCAGTAATTGATGGAGCCAGGATTTGATCCCAGGCCTTAGGGACTCTGGAGCTCTGGCCGCCTCAGTGCTTCACCCCTGGATCAGGTTATTGTCCTGACTCTCCGTATCAGCCTTGCTTATCTCCCCAAACCCCAGAGCCTTGGAGCCGGGGCCAGACGGCAGGCCGTGCCTCCTAATGGCACTACCCGCATGTATCCGGTATCCCTGAAAGCCGGCCCCTGGGTTGGTGGCAGAGAAGAGGGCTCTCCTGAGTGTTCAGCTCCTGTCTCTGGCCTCAGCATCCTGCTCTGTAAAGAGGTGTCTTCCAGTCTGCCTGCCAGGCCTCCCTATCTCCTCCCTCCCAACACTCAGGCACGTAGAACCCTCCGATCGCTCCCTCCCCGGTCCCACAGTGCTTGACAGGACAAACGGAGTTAATCTGGCCTTGCTATGCAGGGACATGCCTCTCTCTGGAGAAGACGGGGGCTTCCCCGACTGGGCTCCAGTCTTATCTGCCAGAGGTTTGCCCCAACGTGTCCCAGGAGCCAGCAAAGGTTCAGTGACATGTGCAGCTGGCAGGTGGTGGGATTATCAATCAGCCCCCTGTCAGCCCCGAGCCTCCTGGCCTTTGGGAGAGTGCCAGGGCAGTGGGGTAGGGAGCTGGTGGGGACTTGGGGGGAGGGGAGGAGGGGAGGGAGGAGGAGAGTCCTGATGTATCAGGGAAATGATGGATGTTAGCTTCTCTGATCACCTTAGCCGGACATGGACTCATGACCCCCTCTCCTGTCCTCAGCCTGTGCCCATGGGCCCTGCATTCCTGGACGTGCCTCTGCCCACCCATCCCCAGAGGCCACTGCTCCCTCCCCCCAGCCCTGCAGGCTCACACATGGGGTCTGTGAGTAGGACAACCCAGAGCAGCGCTAGGGAGTGGGTTCCCAAATTGAGAGCACGGAGCTGGCCGCCTTGGGGTGAGGGTCCTGGGCTGGAGGCAAGCGGAGAACTCCGGGGAGGGCAGAGCTGGCCTGGGCTGCTCTACCCGTGTAGGTGGAGGCCTGGTAGCTGCCAGTGACAGGAGTGTTCTCCCCAGCGACTCTTAGTGTTCTCCCACAGTGCAGAGATGAACCTGCATTCGAAGTGTTAAAACCATGGCCCCGGGGCAAAACACCATTCATTCTGAATCATCTCTTTTGTTGCATTTGAAAAAAAAAAAAGAAAGAAAGAAAAGAGAAACTCCTCACCAGCCAGGCAGAGGTGTGCAGGCGGCTGTGTTTGAACAGAGGAGTTGGCCTCCCTTTGGGGGAGGAGACGAGGTCCCACAACAACGTCTGAGGGGTATATAAGGAGCCGCGGGCTTGGGGGGGCCATTCTGGGTGCCCTGCTTCCAGCCCAGCCTGTGCTCTACCAGGGCCTCTGGTGCTTGCTGAGGACTCCCCGGCTGCCTGGCCATGAGCACCACATTTCTGCAGACTTCCTCCTCCACCTTTGGGGGTGGCTCTACCAGAGGGGGTTCCCTCTGGGCCGGGGGAGGCGGCTTTGGTGGGGGAAGTCTCTACGGGGTCGGTGGAGGCCGCAGTATCTCGGCTTCCTCTGCTAGGTTTGTCTCCTCGGGGTCAGGCGGGGGCTACGGGGGCGGCCTGGGCTGTGGCTTTGGTGCAGGGGCTGGCAGCGGTTTGGGCGGAGGCTTTGGAGGTGGCTTTGGTGGGGGTTTGGGCGCTGGCTTTGGTGACTTCGGTGGCGGCGATGGCGGCCTCCTCTCCGGCAACGAGAAGCTCACCATGCAGAACCTCAACGACCGGCTGGCCTCCTACCTGGACAAGGTGCGTGCCCTGGAGGAGGCCAACGCCGACCTGGAGGTGAAGATCCGCGACTGGTACCAGAAGCAGAGCCCCAGCAGCCCGGAGCGGGACTACAGCCACTACTATAAGATCATCGAGGAGCTGCGGGACAAGGTGAGGCCTCCGGCATCAGAGAGCGGGGAGCAGGTGGCTGGTGCCCTGTACGCATCCCCATCGCTCTTCTTGCTGCTGCAGGGAAATCCTTTCCTGCCCAGGCAACCACGGTCGGTGTGTAACTCGGAGAGCAGGGCGTGCTTGCCAGGTGCGGAGGCCGGCAACATCCACTCACCTTGGCAGTGCCGGGGGCTCCCGAGAATCCGCTCAGCCACCCGGGTCGGGGGACGGGGCGGGGTCCGAGGCGGGGGCAGTGACATGCGCCATGCAGGGCTCGGCATAAAGCGCCCTTTTACTTCTTTTGCAAGAACAGTTAAGTGTAGCCTCAGGAGCCCTGAATGCCAGGACCACCTGCCTCACCCTTTGAGGAGGTCTTTGGTGTGAAAAGCACTATTGGGACTTAGGGGCACTCATTATGGCCTCTGCCAATCACATCGTCACCCTTTCAACTCACCTGGACCGGTTCCCTCAGCTGTAGCGTGCCTTCCTGACCTGCTCTCCAGGGTTCTACTGGCTGTGGAATGTTCTGTGGGTCCATGGCTGTGTCAAGGTGTGCAGGAGGCCAGTGACCAGGGGAGGCTGGCGGAATATCCCTGAGAAGGCTGATGAACCCCACTGCACCCACCTCCCGGTCAGGCACTTCCCAGAGGGGAGTCCAGGCACTTCTGGCTCTTTGGTCTTTTATGCCCTGGAGGCGGGAAGGCTGGTGTGGGCTCACACCAAGTATGGGCGCTTGAGGTGAGGGCGAGCTCTGCCCCGGGGAGCCTACAGGCTTCTGTTGCTGGTATCAGAGGGGAGACTGTCAGTAAGGAGTCCGACCTGGGGTGCAGGGTGGGGAGGGCGGTAGGGAACAGCGCTCCAGACAGCAACTCCCCGCCTCCCGCAGGTCCTGAGGGCCAAGATCGACAACTCCCGGGTCATCCTGGAGATTGACAATGCCAGGCTGGCGGCGGACGACTTCAGACTCAAGTGCGCTCCTGCCTCCCTCTCCCCTTCCAGATTCTCCCCGCCCCCCTTTCTTGGCCTTCCCTCCTTCTTCCAGCTCCAATAGCCCACACCCCTAGCCCTTCCTTACTCTGGGCTCCCTCTGTCCTGCCAGGTATGAGAACGAGCTGGCCCTGCGCCAGAGCGTGGAGGCCGACATCAACGGGCTGCGCAGGGTGCTGGACGAGCTGACCCTGGCCAAGACCGACCTGGAGATGCAGATCGAGGGGCTGAACGAGGAGCTGGCCTTCCTGAAGAAGAACCACGAGGAGGTGAGGGCCGACAGAGGCTGCTGGTAGCGGGGGTTGGGGGAGTGGGGATGGAGAGGTCGGAGTGGGGCCACGGGCACCTCCTCATAGTTGGCCGAAGGGCTTAGTGGGTCAGATATGCTCCCCTCCACCAAAACAGAGTGTGTCCCCATGGAGAGCAAGGGATACTGTCCTTTGGGAACCCAGACCCCTTTCCTTCTCAGATCCATAGCCAGGCCAGATGGTCAGTGGGACCTGCAATCCTGATTTGTTTTGTGAGCTCACAAGGGCCCTACTGTCTTGAGGTCCTCCCGTAGGACCTAGCAAGGAAGAGAGGCCGTCAGAGCCAAGGAGCCCATGTGATTAATCCTCTTCATGCTCACTGGGAAGCAGAGGCCGGGGGGTGGGTGTGCAGGAGAGCGACGGGCATGGCGTGAGTCAGGCGCGAAGCCAGGCTTGGCATGTGGGAGCCCCCTCTCAGCCCTCTCTTGTGCCCACTCCGCAGGAGATGAAGGAGTTCAGCAGCCAGCTGGCCGGCCAGGTCAACGTGGAGATGGACGCGGCCCCGGGCGTGGACCTGACCCGCGTGCTGGCCGAGATGCGGGAGCAGTACGAGGCCATGGCCGAGAAGAACCGCCGCGACGCCGAGGCCTGGTTCTTCAGCAAGGTGGGCCTGAGCTCACAGCCCCGCCCCGGGCTCCCCGGGTCTCCGGGGGCGCCGGTGGGGCCTCACTGGTCTCGTGTGTGACCTGCAGACGGAGGAGCTGAACAAAGAGGTGGCCTCCAACACAGAGATGATCCAGACCAGCAAGACCGAGATCACGGACCTGAGGCGCACGCTGCAGGGCCTGGAGATCGAGCTGCAGTCCCAGCTCAGCATGGTAGGGACTCCGACCCCCTGCCTGGCCACAGCCCAGTGCGCAGGCGCAGCCGGGCCTTTCCCACCGTCCAGGGCTCGGGGTCCCCAACCCTCCTCCGAGGGAGTTCTCTGCACTCCATTCAACACCTGTCTGCGTGCCTGTGGCAGCTTCTTTCCTGGCCTGACCTGGGGTCCGTTGATCTGTTGCTCCCCCACCCCCCCAGAAAGCCGGGCTGGAGAGCTCGCTGGCGGAGACGGAGTGCCGCTATGCCACGCAGCTGCAGCAGATCCAGGGGCTCATCGGCGGCCTGGAGGCCCAGCTGAGCGAGCTCCGCAGCGAGATGGAGTGCCAGGACCAGGAGTACAGGACGCTGCTGGACATCAAGACGCGGCTGGAGCAGGAGATCGCCACCTACCGCAGCCTGCTGGAGGGCCAGGACACCAGGCAGGGGCGAGGGTGCAGGGGGAGGAATGAGGGCGGGGCCGGTTGGGGTTGGGGTGGAGAGTCTTAGGGGAAAGCAGTGGGACAGGGAAAAGGAAACGGATGGGGTGTTATTGTAGGTCAGAATCTGTCTGCTTGGGGGTGGCAGGTCTGAACAGGTTCTCAGGATGCCCCAGCCTCTAGAGAAGTCACGTGTGCAGGTGGTGGTGGGGGGCGCCGGAGAGGATTGCTTAGCCAGCCACCGGGGCTCCCTTAGGGAGAACTGGGCTCGTGTCTTCCCCTTACATCTGCTTCCCCGCTCTTTCAGGATGGCGGGCATTGGCACCAGAGAAGGTAAGAAGGCTTAACTCTTCCCGTGTGGGGTGGCAAGGGCGGCTGTTGAAGCCACCGTTCCCCTTGGCATGGGGTGGAAGGAGGAAGAGGCCAAACATGCCAGTGGGGCAGGGACACACCCATTTCAGGGGGAGCCTCCATCAGCCCCAGTAGAGTCAGGGCTGAAGATTTATTGAGAAGCTTCCAGGTCCAGCAGGCTTTGTGCAGGGCATAGCTTCCTCCAGGCCCTGCCTTCCTGCACTTATGGGAAGAAGCTACCCCCACCCCCCACCGCCATCATCACTTGTTCACCTGCAGTCAAAAACCCCGGCTTGCTTGCTCACTGTGGGGCGCAAGCCGCTGCCTGTCTCCATGATGAGTGCTTCACTGCCAGACCTCCTGGCCGCTCTCGGGGTCCCGGCTGCCTTGGGAGGGAGAACGGCGAGGGTCCACCCACTCTCAAGCTCGCTCCTTCTCTCTATAGCCTCCCTGGGAGGCGGTGGCGGCAAAGTTCGCATCAACGTCGAGGAGACAGTGGACGGGAAGGTAATTTCTTCTCACAAGAGAGAGATCTGAGTGCCCGGCGCAGGAGAGACATCCCTCACCACCGCCACCCTCCCCAGGCTGAATGGAGGACCGGCCAGAGGGGCCAGAAGAGCACACCCCAGTCCCTGCTTTCAGAGGGTCCAGCTTTCCCTGTTGGGCGCCTGGCATCCTCCCCCTCCCTCTCCCCCCCCCGCCCCGGCTCTCCCCATCTGCTCTAGAACAGGGACGGGCAACAGGCAGCTGTACTGCGTCACGAGCTCGTTTGTACCACGTCTGCCCATGCAATAAAGAATTGCTTTTCCTTCCGCAAATATCTCTTGGTAGTGTATCCAGTTTTTCTGGTCGGGGGCCTCTGTGGGTCTAGGGCCCACGTGATGACATCTCCTCCTCCTTTGGCCTCTTCCCTGCACCCAGGACCGATTCAGACTGCTCCGGCAACTTGCTGTTCTGGTTCATTCCAGCTAGTGATCACGGAAGCAGGAGATGGGGGTTGTCCTCGGAGCAGTTTGGTGCACCCAGCAGAGCACTTGTATTGATCAATTATTTACCGAACAACTGACTGTATAGATTGTGGTGGTTACTACCGTGTGGTTGGCACTGTGCTAGGCGACCCTACCCATGCGTCCTTCTTAACGCAACTGCGGGTGGTCACGATTTACGATTCCCACCTTAGAGATGAGGAAGCCAGGGAGGCGAGTGGCTTCCCCCAGGGCCTCGTGGGTGGATGGGAAGCAACAGGGCTGGGACTGGACCCTACGTCTGTATGACTCTAAGTCCAGCACTTGTTCTGGGACCCCAGGCCCTGGCCCTGCATGGCTCGTTTCCAGGACCTTCCTCCTTGTTTCTGGCCCTCCTACATGTGTCCGTAGAGCCTCCCCTCTCTTCTAGTTGGGCACACCTGACCTCCAGAGTGGCCGAGCCAGGTACCATCGCTGCCTGTGACGAGAGACCTTATCTACGCCCTCACCCCCTGAAGCTGCCATCTCTTTCCCATAAGGCAATTACAGTGAAAAAGGACTATGAGGGTCTTGTTTCCTGACATTGAGTCATGATCCCCAAGAGCAAGAACTTTAAATTCTTAGCTGACTCCTGAATTTTACGTCCATAGTTCTAATATGCTAAAAAAAGACATTTTTTAAATTATTAAAAATAATTTTACTGGTTGGTTTACTGGTTGACTTTCTGTACACAGAAATACACCAACTCCGGGAAGCCCTCTCTGATTTCTCTAAGATTAAATCCAAAGTGACATCAACCCCTATTGCCCTCCTCAGTCCAAACCCTACTCCTGCTCCCCTGTCCGAGCATCTCTGCCTTTGGGCTCATTAGTGGTGGCACCCATACACACCGAATTTGCGGTCTCAGGTCTGAGGCTGGTTCCTCTGGGATTCATACCTCCAGACAGAGGCCAAGGAATGAGGAAGCAGAGCATTCTGGGTGCTGTGGCTGCGCTGGGCTCTGGTGAGGACTACGGGGAGAGGGAGAGCCGGTTTCTTAGTCCTGCTGGGAACAGGAGGTCAGGGGTGCCGCTGTTCTGAGAATCAGATCATTTTGGGGGAGAACCAAGCCCTCTGAGGGGGCCTCTCTGAGTCTTGCTGGGTGCAACTCTCTGCCTGGCAACCCTGCTTGGAGGGAGGGTGGCGTCTCTGTTTTCGGGGGGAGATTTAATCTAGAATGCGTCTCCTGAGTACACACTTGGAGGCCAGACTTCTCTGGGACTGGAGGGAGGAAACAGAATTTATGAAGTGTCTGTATGCTGCAGGGCTCCGGGCAGGGCATTCAGAGGACGGCCTCTCAATTACTCTCCCGGAGGCTTTGTGAGGGTGGGGTCAGCCCTACACCCTCAGTTTTCAGAAGAGGAAACTGAGGCTCAGGGAAGTTAAGTAGCTTGAATGAAGTCATGAGCCGGGAAGCGGGAGGCTGCACTTGGGACTGAGCTCTCTGATTTCGGACCCCTGCTTTCCTCTGAACATCATGAGGATGATAGAAACTCGCAACACCTTTCTTTCTTTTTTTTTAATTAAAAAAAAAGTTTATTTTCAAATTGGTTTCCATATAACACCCAGTGTTCATTCCAACACGTGCCCTCTTTAATGCCCGTCACCCCCTCTCCCCCCTCCCTCACCCCCCTCACCCTCAGTTTGTTCTTAGTCTTTGAGAGTCTCTTATGTTTTATCTCCCTCCCTCTCTGTGGCTTTTTTTCCTCTCCCCTCTTCCCCTCCCCCTGGTTTTTGCTAAGTCTCTCAAGATCCACCTATGCGTCGCAACACCTTTCTTAAGAGAAACTCTCTCTTTCTTTGTTTTTGTTTTTTCGACAGTTTTTAGTCCTAACATGTGATTTGATTAACTAATTAACTGATTAATTTCCTCTTTTCAAAGTTTTATTTAAATTTTAGTTAGTTAACACACAGTGCAATATTGGTTTCAGGAGTAGAATTCGGTGATTCATTGTCTGCATACAACACCCAGGGTTCATCACGAGAGCCCATCCCCATCCCCCATCTAGCCCACCCCCCGCCCACCTCCCCCCATCAACCCTCTGTTTCTTCTCTGTCTTTAAGAGTCTCTTTCTTTCTTTCTCTTTCTCTCTCTTTTTAAATTTATGAAACCCCTTAATGTCTGTGGGAAGCCAGTTCAAATGTAATACCGCCATTACCGTTCAGAAAGATTGTTCTCATATCTAACCTTGGTCTCCTGTGCTGTGGCTTAAGCTCACCCTGAAGCTCAAAGCATTAGGTGTCATGTCCCTGACATCCTGAGAACAGCCAGGCCCCTTCCTGAATCCAGGCCCGACGGCCTGACCTGACGCTGCTCCTGCTCACCCGCCTCTGAGACTCTGTCAAGAAGTCTCAGGCTTGCAAAGCAACCCACAAGAGTTTTCTCACCCATGGTTTGCCAAAGTAAACCTCGGAAGGTGCAGAGAGGCAAAAGGTGGGGCTCCGCCCTCATCCAGCGGGCCTTCTCTTGGGGCCAGACCCCGGGCTGGTGGGGAGAGAAGCCTGGTTCCGTTTCCTTGGAGTGCCCCTTCGGCTCTCCTGGGATCCTGGGGTTGGAGGGAGCTGACAGAGAGGTCCTTGGATTTGCCAAGTCCTGTTTCCTGCCTGACCCTGGAGTGAGATGCTCACACCCAGGAAATGCTGGTGCCTGGCCGAGCCCTTTAAATAGTCTCTGGGCAGAGATGGCCCGCCTTCTGCCTGCCCCTGGTTGGCCTGGTTTCAGCCAGTGCGGGAGGCAGACAGCAGGCCTCCCTTCTGCCCTAGAGAGAGGGCAGCTATGGGACCAGGGATTAGGGCTGTGGGTGTGTCCCCTGCGCAGGCCGGGTTTAGCAGGGCAGGCACGGGGCACACCTGCCCAACATCCCGAGGACTTGAGTTGATCCCTGTCCCTCTCTGGGTCTCAGTGTCCTCGTCTTTAAATCGAGGAGTCGGGCTGGACCAGATGATCTCAAGGTTCTCTGTGACTTGACCTGTGTCCCGGGACCTCGGAGGGGATCCTGGAC
>PITB01033505.1:0-13955 GCA_004024585.1 Paradoxurus hermaphroditus | reverse complement strand
ATGATGGAAAAGAGGAAGAGGTGCAGCGGCGAGTGGGTGAAAAGGCCCAGGAGGATGAAGTGGGAGATGAGAGTCTGATTTCCCACCCAGGCCATTGTTCCTGCAGAGGGACGTGCCAGGCAAAGGCTTAGGCTCTGGAAGCAGGAAATTTATGTTTAGTGCCACAATACTGAGACATCAAAACTTTGCCCAATGTATCGTCCTCTTTAAATGCTACTTGGTTTAGAATAAACTGTTTAAAAATCTCTTTAAAAAGAACAAGAATCTCTAACAAAGATACAACATGTTCTCTGTGGAATATAGTATGGTGTTTCCTCAAATAGTTAAAAATAGAACTACCTTATGATCCAGTAATCACATTATTGTGTATTTACCCAAAAAATACATGCACCCCTATGTTTATAGCAGCATTATTTACAATAGCCAAACTATGGAAGCAGCCCAAGTATCCACCAATTGATGAATAAAGAAATGGTGTGTGTGTGTGTGTGTGTGTGTGTGTGTATGAAGTGGCTTATATATAAATATTATTCAGCCATAAAAAAAGAATGAAATCTTGCCCTTTTCAATGACATTGATAGAGCTAGAAAGTATTACGCTAAGTGAAACAAGTCAGAGAAAGACAAAAGACACAGCATTTCACTCATATGTGGGAATTAAGAAACAAAACAAATGAACAAAGGAAAAAAGAGAGACAAATTAAGAAACAGACACTTAACTATAAAGAACAAACTGATGGTTATAGAGGGGAGGTGGATGTGGGAGATTAAGGAGTGCACTTGTCATGATGATCACTGGGTGATGTTTAGAAGTATTGAATCACTATACTGTACACCTGAAAATAATATAACAATGCATGTTAACTACACTGGAATTAAAATACAATTTTTAAAAAACAGAAAATTCTTTTAAGAAAAGAGGCAGGCTTTTGCTGATGATATTGTTTTAAATCCTAGGGCTTTCTTCACATAACTAAGAAGAAAATTTAGAGCTATCTATTGCTGAAGTGGTCATTGCTTCTGTTTCTGCTAGGAACTGGCTGTTCTTCAGTCTTTATAGTTGCCTCTCCTACAAAGGCCAGCCTCACTTAAGGATTTGCCTTTTCAGGAAAAAGTGCTAAAGCAACAAAGACGTGTGCCAACTTTTTGAACTCGGCACTTATGCAAAAACTTTGAACCTCAGCTTCCTTATCTTAGGTAGGGATAAAAATATCATGTAGAGCGATATTAAAGATTGAAGGTGATAACATAAATGATGTCAAGTAGTTTTGAAGTGACAAAAGCTGACATAACTTGATCATTTCTTATGTGCCAGGTCTTATGATGAACAGTCTGCCACATCCTCACATTTAATCCTTATAACTGTCCCGGAAGATTCATCATTACCTTCATTTCATAAGTGTGAAAACTGAGACAGAGAGGGTTTTTGTTTTCAAGATGTAAAATCTTAAAGTATTTCCTAAGGAACTTTGTAAAGGAGAAGCTTAGGGGAAATCTAAGTGCCGACAGAAAGGAAAACCTAAGCAAATAATGATGCAGTAGCATGACATTTAATAGATACTGAGAAAAAAAATGTATCTACTCTTTAAAGTACTTCTAGGGTGCCTGGATGGCTCAGTTTGTTGAACTGACTCTTGATTTTGGCTCAGGTCATGATCTCACAGTTGTGGTATCAAGCCCCTCTTTAGGCTCCACACTGAACATGGAACCTGGTTGGGATTCTCTTTCCCTCTCCTTCTGCTCCCGTACCCCTACTTGTATGTGTGGGCACTCTATCTCTCAAAAATAAATAAATAAGTAAATAAATAAATGTATAAATGTAAAGTACTTCTAAAGGCTGGGGAAAATATGCCAGATGTTATCAGTATGATTCCTTTTAGGTGGGATTAAGTTATATCTCCCCCAATTTCTTCGTATTATACACATTTTCTATAAGGAATGTGGAAAGGTAATTTAATTTTTAAAGTGACGATATACTATATATAGGATCAATTCTCAAAAATCAGCAGCTTTCTCATTCAATACTACTAACCAGTTAGTAAAAGTAGTAGAAAAAATAAATATTCACAATTGCAACAAAGCTCAAAAGTACCTAGGAAAGGACCCTAATGCCACGACTTATAAAACATTCCCGATTGATCTCAAAGAAGGCCTGAAGGAAGCTATGCATGCATATTCTTTGATATATAGGTTCAAAACTATAAGGATGCAAATTCTTTCTGAATTTATCTATAAAATCCATGTGATCCCAATTAAAATCTCACTTGCAGTTTGGAAATGGCAATGCAGAGTTAGAATTCTCTCAGAAGTCATAAAAAAGTAGTAACAAGATCAAAATCAGAAACAAAGTCCATATTAGATAAAGTTGAAGTAGCTGAAGGCTGATCCCACAAGATAAAATTGGAAGGACCCCAACAGCAGTAGAGATTAAATAGAGGTTAAAGAGAAAGTGAAAAAAAGACACCTGTGGGCATAGATCAAAGTACCTTCTCCAGGGTGGCACAACCAAAATCTTGTAGGAAACTGGCACAAATAACTTCTTGAGACCTGATATTTCCAAGGGGCAGAGAAGAAGGAAATGAACAAAAAAATATACAGATGAGCCATATTTACACAAAAAATTCTGTGTTGGCAGCAGCAAGAGAAGAGAAAATTGACATTAAGAATAGATGTACAGTTCCCCATTTCAGTAACCTGGGGATTAGTAAAGGGTATCCTTGACACTCACGGTTTTGGGTATACAAAGAACTCCATGATATACAAAGAACTCCACTTCTGGGTTAAAATATATCTTACAGATATATTTGCATAAGTGCGAAATGTCACATAGACAAGATAGTTTGATGTGGATTAGTTTATAATAGGAAAAGATTGCAAATGATCTAAATATGTCTCAATAGAGGAAAGATTGAATAAGCAATGGAATAATATGCAAATAAGAAGCATACTTTCTATGTGTTGATATAGAATTTTCTTTTTTTTTTAATGTTTATTTATTTTGAGAGAGAGAGTGGTAGAAGGAGAGAGAGAGAGAGAGAGTGAGAGAGAGAGAGAGAGAGAGAGTCCCTAGCAGGCTCCACACTGTCATCAGGGAATCCTACACAGGGCTCAATCTCCAAACTGTGAAATCAAGACCTGAGCTGGGGGCACCTGGGTGGCTCAGTTGGTTAAGTGTCTGATTCTTGATTTTGGCTCAGGTAATGATCTCATGGCTCAGGAGTTGGACCCCTGAATTGAACTCTGTGCTGACAGTATGGAACCTGCTTGGGATTCTCTCTCTCTCCCTCTCTGTCTGCCCCATCCCCTGCTTGCTCTCTCTGTCTCTGTCTCTCTCTCTCAAAATAAATAAATAAAAAAAATCCTGAGCTGAAATCAAGAGTTGGGTGCATACACCCCTAGAATTTTCTCTTAATTATACTGTTTAGTGAAAACAGCACAGCACAGAACAATGTATTTATTATAATTGTACACATAACATGTTATATTATATACTATGTAGGTATATGCCATAACTATTTTACATATTACTATATAAATTACGTGTTATAGTTTATAATTATTCAATGGTATATATTATATCATGTAATATCATATAATACTACATTTTACATTTGCATGAATAAAAAAGAAATGCATGTGCATATTTATATCTATAGATAAAATCTCTAGAATGAAACAGAAAGCTAGTAACACTGTTCACCTCAGAGGAAAGAATTATAAAATCAGATTGAAGAGCAGTAGAGTAGAAAAGAGAGTCTTTATGGTATTCACTTTTATGCCTCTTGAATTATACTCTGTGAGACAGAAACATGGTCTAAATAAATACACAAATATAATATTGAAGTGAATGCTCAATAGGATTTGTCATAGAAATTGATAAAGTGAAAACCAATATACATTTACAGTTTATTGTATGTGCTTAATAAATAATTGCTGAACCAATAGCCAAAGTAATTTTGAAAAAGTACCACAATGTTTAAAGTAAAAAGAACTGCCTTATTAGCTATCAAAAAATAAAGAGTCTGGTACTGGCGAAGGAATAAGCAAATTGACCAACAGTACAGAATAAGTCCAGAATTAGACCCATATGTGTGTGAAAATTTACAGTTGAATTTAAATCATACGATGTAAAATATGAGAGGGGGGAAAGGCTACTCAATAAATGGTTTGAGACGATTTTCTACCTGTGTTGAAAAAAATATATTAAATCACTACCACATACCACAACCAAAAATAAATTCCTGGCAGCTTAAGGAACAAAGTAGAGGGGAGACCAGGTGGCCCCTCAGTCGAGCATCCAACTCTTCATTTCAGCTCTCATGGTTTGTGAGTTCGAGCCCCACATCAAAGCTCTGTGCTGATGGTGCAGAACCTGCTTGAGATTCTCTCTCTCCCTCTTTCTCTCTGCCCCTCCCCCACTAGCTCTTGCTCTCTTTGTCTCTCAAAAATAAATGAACATCCCATAAATCAATTAAAAAGAGGAGTAATAAAATCAGCAGTAATTCTCAGAAAAGAAAATCCAAATAAACATTTAAAAGACTGCTTTATTTCACCAGTAACTGAAGAAATTCAAATTAAAACATAGATACAACTTTTTACCCATCAAGTTGATATAAAGTTTGGTTATATTAACTGTGGGTAGGCAAGGATATGAGCAACAACTACACATAAATTGCTAAAGGACACAAAGTATGATAACAGTGGTTACCTTGGAGAAAGTGTTAGGATTGGATGAGGATTAGGGTCAAAAAATATTAGCTTGACCTGTAATATTTAAATTTTTGACAAGAATGTCTTTGTGTATTCCTTGAATGTAAGTGAAGATTGTCATATAAACAGGTAACTAATGTATCTGGCATATCTTTTCTTTTCAAGCTTGCTTTGTAGAATAATATTTTAGAAACTTGTATAAGCAACAACTAGGAATTTTTCAAGTAAATAAGAAATTCATAGGGGCGCCTGGGTGGCTCAGTCGGTTGAGCGTCCGACTTCGGCTCAGGTCATGATCTCGTAGTCTGTGAGTTCGAGTCCCATGTCGGGCTCTGTGCTGATAGCTCAGAGCCTGGAGCTTGCTTTGGATTCTGTATCTCCCTCTCTCTCTCTGCCCCTCCCCCACTCATGCTCTGTCTCTCTTGGTCTCAAAAATAAATAAACATTAAAAAAAATAAGAAATTCATAGTTTTAAACTTTTTTTTTTTTTTTTACAGAAAAAGCAACACTGCATACTATTCTCAATGTCACATCTAGGGTGTTGTACGGGATCTCTGTTGCCAAAGTTATCTGGCCATACACACTACAATCATAGCACTTAGACCAGATTGAAAGTTCCATCATGGGGCATGACAGTAAGCCTGACAGAGTGACAGCACAGAAGGCAGTGAGGCATGAAAGAAAGGGTGAGGGGTTAAAAGGAGAGCAACAGTAACAGTAAACCAAAGGAGGAAGGGAGAGATGAAAGTCGTAACGGGAAAATGTCAAGCTAAAGGAGACAAGATAAAGAGATGTACTAAAATAGAGAAAAATAAAGAAGGAAAATGTTACACCATTAGAAATATTGTCCCCCAGAAGAGACAAAAAATAAGAAAACGAAAACAATGTAATAGAGGACAAGAGACACAGACATGATGAGAAAGAGAGAACACAGATGCAAAGAGGGAAGGATCAGGGGAAAGGCAACAACACAAAAGGGATGAGGGACAGAAACAGAAGGAGCACCTGAGTGAAGTGGGCAGCCAGGCATAGGGGCAGATCTCTCCTATTATCAACGCCGCAATGAGCTCTCTGACTTCTGGGACTCTGTGGGCTATGAGAGCCCAGCATCACTCACTCTTTCATCCTATAAGAAAAGTGGAGCAGACCACTTTGCCTGCAAACCTCTCTGCCTCTCTTTGAAGTCCTTCCCCATCGAGGTCTTCTCATAGCAGCTCCTGGTCCTTCAGGCACCAGAAACAGGTGCTTCCAAAGTGCACAGAATCAGTAGTCATGGCCTGACCCTTCCTAGTCTCCTCCACTGAGATACGAATTTCTCCCCTAGAGTCTTACCAAGTAGTCATAATACATATTGTTTCAGTTGGGCAGTATTGGGGATATTTAATAGTAAGAAGGCCATCCTGCACCCCTCAGATCAGACGTGTCAAAGCCCTATGCTATGTGTAAGAGACTCATAAAATGGTCACTGGGAATAGTGTTGGGGAGATCTGCATTAGAAAGTAGTTGGATTCATGGCACAGCTATGAAATGAAGGGAAACTGCAGGTAGGAGGAAAAAGGAGCAAAAACTCCAAAGCATGCTTTTCCAAATAACAGCAGAGTACTGAGTTTCTTCAAGAAGAAGGGGTATAGGAGAAAATATCCAAACAGAAAAACATGTACAAGGTGTGGAGGAGCAGCAAGCAGAAAATTTTTCCCAAGACTTAGAAATACAGGCAAATGTAGGTGGGTCAGCAGGAGAGGACTTCAACACTCATTCAAAATCTAACAGCCAGATATCATCAGGAAAAGACAGCTTTCCCAGTACCCTTAGGGAGACCATTTCAGAAGGTCACATCCTCTCTAGACTTGAAAAGACAATACAGTCCCCACCCTTCCTAAAACCTGTGGGAAGACCCTGAAGAATTCTCCTGGGTCTCAGTCTTCCAAGCAGTAATGTGACAGGTTATATGAAATAACCCTCAGGTCATCTCTAGTTCTACCCACAGAATAAAGAATCAGGAGGAAAAAAAAAATTCCAGAAACAAAATCTAACCACACAAGAAGTCTCTACCTCAATAGAAATAGTAAACAGGCAAATGGCAAAGATAGTGGTGGGGTGAAAAAAAAGACATTTTAAACATTTGATAACAGAAAGGGGAAATACAAGATATGTAGAGGAAGAACCTTACCTTGAAATTATGTAATCAACGATGCCAGGAAGGACCTGGGAGTGAGGGGTCTGGAGTCCTGTGTCCTTGGAAAACAGACTTCACCAAGGAAGGGCTGCTTTAATCAGTTGGGTCCGCAGCAGGGTCTCTCCCTGGAAGCCAGGGGACCTCCATGTTCTTGGAAGAAAATGGATCTGAAATGGAAGCATAAGGGACTTAGTAAAGGTAGAGAAGAAAATCTCCAGAAGAAAGACTTGTGTGGTCAGAACTCCTCTAGAATCTCCTCCTATCTTGAGAAAATGAGAATTGACTGACATACTTGGGGTGCTCCTCATCTATAGGCAGGAAATGCCTGATGCCTTCTAGAGGGTTGTGGAAAAGTTTTGGGGAAAAAATGCATTAAGATTGGGAAAAATGGGAAGAAAATGGGTTCTGAAAGAAAGAACAACAAAAAAATTCTTAAGGTTCATGCTAAAATCCTGGCAGAACTTTTGGGGTTAAGAAAAAGACTTCCAGAACAATTATAATACAGAGAGATCATATAATGATCCATAGGAGCAGGAGAGAGAGGCCTGAACCAGGGTGGGAAGAGACACTGGAAGCCAGCAAGAAGCCTCTCACCTGCGCAAGAGACCCTTTGTTGAGCCAGGTCAAGTGCCAAGCTAATAGATTTTATTCCCTCACTCCTCACTGCTACCCATTGTTTTCCCCTTTTCTGTGACTAAGGAAAGAGTTGCTTCTATTTTCACAAATCCTTGGAGATCCCTCTTCTGTCTCATCTCTGTCCCCAGTCTCTGGCAATTAAACCTCCCAGGGAAGGGAGTCTTCTGCAAAGTTCTCTGCTCATCTCAGCTATACCAACAAACAAACTCTCTCCCAGGAGAAGGAGGAAAGGAAAATTGGGGAGGATTTCTATGGGTCAACCTAATTGGCTCTCCTTCCATTCCAAAAGGAAATGGAAAACAATGGCTTCTGTTCGTGTTGTGTCCCACTTTTAAAATGTCTACTAAATACTGTACGTAAGCAAAGAGCATCTACCAGAGACTTCCAGACCGTCACCCCTCTACATCTTTCTGCCTCCTCCCAGGACCTCATCTTAATGAGGAGGTAACCATCCAAGATCATATTGACCCTTCTGATCTCAGAGCTCAATTCCAATGGAATTCAAAGCAGTCTCCAAAAGGTCAAGGATTCAACAAATGCTCTGCTAAGAGTTCATCTGTCCCCAGTACTGACAACCTCATACTACTCTCCTGTCAGCTCCTACCCCCTTGACTTCTCTTCTACTAAGAAATTCACACAAATAAGGCAGCATAGCACAGACACTTGACCTTGAAGTCAGACAGAGCTGGCTGGGAATCTTATGTAGACTTGACCTTAGGCAAGGGACTAATCTGAGCCCCAGTTTTCTCATGTGTAATTAGAATGATGATGTTTACTACAAAATATTTGTTGTGAGCATTAAATTGAATAAAATATCTAAAGTGTTCTCCCTATTACAAGTTCTAAGAATTATAGTTACTAGTGTCACTGCCCTCCCATCTCTCTAAAGCTCAAAAGCAGATACAAAAATACAGACTTTACAAAAATAGATAAAACACTAAACAAATAACTGAAGCCTAAAGATTGATTAATTAATTAATTAATTAACTACATAAATAAATAAAGCAAGAAAACAAATTCTAAGAAAGGGGAAATCTGGTTTATAGGGTTACCACATAATATTCAAAATGCTCAGGATTTTGTGAAAAGTTATAAAGCACACAAAGGAATTAAAAGTGTAAGAAAAAAGTCAACAAATTAATGATAGGTCAATTCAGAGTATCAGGTATAAGGATCAAAAGAAAAAAGTATTAAATATATGGCAATGAGAAAGAATGAAATCCTGCCATTTACAGAAACATGGATGGAACTGGAAGGTATTATGCTAAGTGAAATAAGTCAGAGAAAGACAGATATCATATGTTTTCACTCATGTGTGGATCTTGAGTGACCATGAGGGAGACTGTGAGAAGAGAATGAGGGAATAGAAGGTGGAAAAAATAGTTACAAACAGAGAGGAAGGAGGGAGGCAAACCCTAAGAGACTCTTAAATACAGAGAAAAAACTGAGGGTTGATCGGAGGAGAGCAGGAAATTGGTGATGGGCATTGAGGAGGGCACATGTTGGGGATGAGCACTGGGTGTTGTATGTAAGTGATGAATCACAGGAATCTACCCCCAAAACCAAGAGGACACTGTATACACCATATGTTAGCCAATTTGACAATAAATCATATTTTAAAAAAAAGAATCAAGTATAATAAATACAGCCTAAGAGAACCATGGTATACTATCAAGCATAACAACGTAAATATCTGAGAATTTAAGAAAGAGAGAATAAAGTTTCAATAAGGATATCTTAAAAAATAATTGCTGAAAGCTGCTCAAACTTGAAAAACATGAATCAATGCTTTTAAGTCCAGTGAACTCCAAGATGCAAAAAGATCCTTACAGAGACCATTATATGCAAATTGTTGGAAGCCAAGGACAAAGAGAGAATCTTAACAGCTGTAAGAAACAACTCACTGTGTACATAGGCATAATAGATCAATATCAGATTTATTATCAGAAACTGTGGAGACCAAAAGGGAATACACTGACCATTATAAACTATTAAAAGAAAAAAAAGGTGGGATGTCTGGGTGGCTCAGTCATTTAGCATCTCACTCCTGATTTTGGCTCAGGTCATGATCTCTCAGTTTGTGGGACTGAGCTCTATGTTGGGCTCCAAGCTGACAGCAATGGAGCCTGCTTGGGATTCTCTCCCTCTCTCTGCCTTTCCCCTGCTTGTGCTTGCTCTCTTTCTCTCCTTCAAAATAAATAAATAAATTTTAGAAAATAAATAAGTAAAAATTTAAAAAAGAAATAGGGAAAGGGGATTAAAAGGTAAAAGCTCCCAGTTATAAAATAAGTAAGACATAAGGATGTAATGTACAGCATAGGGAATGTAGTTAGTAATATGTAACAACTTCGTATTGAGACAGATAGCAGCTAGATTTATTGTGGGAATCATTTCACAATGTATATAAATGTTGAATCATCATGCTGTATACCTAAAACTAATATAATATCAAACATTAAAATTCAATAAAAATTTTACAATTACATTGTTAACATAGACTATCTGACATGGTCAAGTTCCCAGGTGAACAAAGGCACATGTATTAGTCAGAACATTGAAATGTTTTAGAGATATCATTCTTTCTCGTTGCCAAGTAATATTCCATTGTATATATAAACCACATCTTCTTTATCCATTCATCAGTTTATAGGCATTTAGGCTCTTTCCATAATTTGGCTATTGTTGAAAACATTTCTATAAACATTGGGGTACACGTACCCTATGCATCAGCACTCTTGTATCCCTTGGGTAAATTCCTAGTAGTGCTATTGCTGGGTCACAGAGTAGTTCTATTTTTAATTTTTTGAGGAATCACACTGTTTTCCAGAGCAGTTTGCATTCCCACCGACAGTGCAAGAGCTCCCATTTCACATCCTTGCCAACATCTGTAGTTTTCTGGTTGGTTCATTTTAGCCACTTTGACTGGTGTGAGGTGGTATCTGTGTGGTTTTGATTTGTATTTCCCAAATGATGAGTGACTTTGAGCATCGTTTCATGTGTCTGTTGGTCATCTGGATGTCTTCTTTGGAAAAGTGTCTTTCATGTCTTATGCCTATTTCTTCACTTGGATTTTTGTTTTTTTGGGTGTTGAGTTTGGTAAGTTCTTTATAGATTTTGGATACTAACCCTTTATCTGATATGTCATTTGCAGCTATCTTTTCCTATTCTGTCAGTTGCCTTTTAGTTTTGTTGATTGTTTCCTTTGCAGTACAGAAGCTTTTTATCTTGATGAAGTGCCAATAGTTCATTTTGCTTTTATTTCCCTTGCCTTTAGAGATGTGTCAAGCAAGAAATTGCTGTGGCTGAGGTAAAAGAAGTTGTTGCTTGCTTTCTCCTCTAAGGTTTTGATGGTTTCCTATCTCACATTCAGGTCTTTCATCCATTTTGAGTTTATTTTTGTTAATAGTGTAGAAAGTGGTGTACTTTCATTCTTCTGCATGTTGCTTGTCCAGTTCTCCCAGCACCATTTGCTAAACAGGTGTCTTTTTTCCATTGGATACTCTTTCCTGCTTTGTCAAAGATTAGTTTATCATACATTTGTGTGTCTAAATCTGGATTCTCTATTCTATTTCATTGGTCTAAGTATCTGTTTTTGTGCCAAAACCATACTGTCCACATGGATAGAAGTAGAAATTATGGTGAGTGAAATAAGTCAGTCAGAGAAGGACAGATATCATATGCTTTCACTCATATGTGGATCTTGAGAAACTTAACAGAAGACCGTGGGGGAAGGGAAAGGAGAAAAATAGTTACAAACAGAGAAGGAGATAGGCAAACCATAAGAGACTCTTACATACAGAGAACAAAGTGAGGGTGGATGGGGGGTGCGGGAGAGGGGAAAATGGGTACTCAATGGAGGACACTTGTTGGAATGAGCACTGGGTGTTGTGTGTAAGCCAATTTGGTGATAAATTATATTCATAAAAGAAAAAAATAAATATCTTAGAGATTTCCTTCCAAGAGCTAAGAGTAATATTTAGCAATATATAAAGAAGAACTAAACATGATGACCAAGTGAAGTTTATTCCAAGGATGAAAGGCTTGCTCAATATTTGAAAAGTAACCAATGTAATCCACAATAACAACTGACTAAAGAAGAAAAATCACATGACCATATCAGTTAAATAGAAAAATCATGTGATAAAATTCAACATTTGTTCATGATTAAAAGAAAAAAACTCTGAGAAAAAAAAAAGAATCTCATCTTTTACCTCATACCATACTTACACCGTATAAACAAATAAACACCACATGGATACCATAGAGCCAAACTATAAAACTTTTAAAAGAAAGCATAAGATTAAATTTTGTTGGCCTTTTATTTAGCAATGATTTCTTATACATAACACAATAAGCATGACCTACTAGAGAATATTCTCAATAGTTTGGATTTCATCAAATGAAATACTTTTAATCTTCAAAATAATCCATTATGAAAATGAAAAGGCAAGCCACAGACCGACAGTATGTATTTGCAAAATTTATATCTGCTTAAGGGTTTTATATAGAATATATAAAGAACTTTTATAATTCAACAATTAGAAGACATAAAACGACAAACCGTCTTGGTAAAAAGTAGGTAAAGATTTTGAACAGACATTTCTTCAAAAAGTTATATGGATGAAAAATCATCACATGAAAATATTCTCAACATTATTAGTTGTTGAGAAATGCAAACTTAAACAGGAAAATCCTACACACCTATTAAAAAGCCGATATCAAAAAGACTGGCCATTCTAAGCATTGGAGAGAATACTAATGAGCTGGAAGCTGGCTTATTGCTGATTGAAATGTAACATGGCCAACTACTTTGGAAAATAATTTGGCAGTTTCTTAATAAGTTAAACATACATTTGCCATCTAACCCATGAACTTTACTCCTAGATATTTATTTAAGAAAATCGAAAGCATAAGTTCAAGATTCTTTACAAATATACATAGAAGCTTTATTTCTAATAGCCAAAAACTGGAAACAACCCAAATGTCTACTAACATTTGGTAACTACATAAACAAGTTGTAGCGTATCCATATGTATGCTGCATAGCAACGAAAAGAAATTAACTATTGATACACACAGCCACACAGATGTCAAGATTTATGAAAGACCTCAGATAACTCCCCTGCCCCCCTTAAAAAAGAGTTCTTGTATGATTCCATATACATAAAGTTCTATAAAATGTAAATGAATTTACAGTGCCAGAGAGCACATTAATGGTTGCCTATGGATATTCAAGTGAAAAGCATAGGAAGGGCGGGAGGGATTACAAAGAATGTGAGGAAATTTTAGGAGGTTATGAATATGCTCATTACCTTGATTGTTGTTTCTGATTATATTGAAAGTTTCACAAGTATATATTTATGTTAAAATATATCAAATAATACTCTTTAAATATGAACAGTTTATTGTAGGTCAATTATATGTCAATAAATCTAAATAATAAAAGAGGATATCAGGATGGTTGGCAGGTATACAAAAATGTGCACAACAGAACTAGAAAATAGCTTCAGGAGAAAGCAGTTTAAACCACGGTGAGATACCACTACACACTCAATACAATAGCTAAAATTTAAAAGCTTTGTCCAGCAGCCAGACCCCAGAACCCACATCTCCAGGTGGTAATGTCAACCTAGCCCTGCCCCCCACCACGGGAACACCTCCCCAGGAGTTTTCTGAGAGCCCCAGCCACTTCCTTGTTCCTCAGGCTGTAGATCAGTGGATTGAGCATAGGGGTGATCATGGTGTAGAAGGCCGAGACCACCTTGTCCTGCTTGGAAGAGTGGTAGGTCTGGGGCCGCATGTAGGTGATCATGGCCGCCCCATAGAAGAGGGAGACCACTGCCATGTGAGAGGAACAGGTAGCAAAGGCCTTCTGCCGACCTTCAGCAGAACGCATATGGAGCACAGCCACCAGGATCCGCAGGTAGGAGGCAGAGATGACAGAGAAGGGCAGGAGCAGCATTAGGATGCAACAGACATATATCATAGTCTCATAGAGGGAGGTGTCAGCACAGGCCAGCTTCAGTATGGCAGGGACATCACAGAAGAAGTGGTCAATCTCCTGGGAGTCACAGTAGGGAAAGCTCAGGGTGTAGATGGCCTGGATCAGTCCATCCACCAGGCCAAAGAGCCAGGATCCTGCCACCATGAGCCAGCAGACATGGCGGCTCATGACCACTGAGTACCTCAGTGGGTTGCTGATGGCCACATAGCGGTCATAGGCCATGAAGGCCAGCAGGAAGCACTCATCCCCCAAGAGGGTGAGGAAGAAGAGGATCTGGAGTCCACAGCCTGTGAAGGAGATTGTGCCATGGCCCAGGAGAAAGTCAGAGGCCATTCGTGGCACAATGGTGGAGATGAGCATGAGGTCCATGAGTGACAGCCAGCTGAGGAAGAAGTACATGGGGCTGTGCAGGCGAGAGTCAATATTGATGA
>PITB01033504.1:0-13947 GCA_004024585.1 Paradoxurus hermaphroditus | reverse complement strand
TTATTATGTCTGGAAAGTGCTAGAAGTTCCCAGCTTTTAGGGTCCCAACGGCCAAACATGTAAGATATGAGGGTTTCCCAACCTGATCAGGCACATACATGTCTGATGCCTAGGAAAACATTTAGGATCTAGGGATATAATTTTTTAATTATAGATAATTATAATAGCTGTCATTTATTGATTATTTACCTCTTTTCAGATATTAGGTTCCCTGTGAAGTCCACTACTAAATTCAAGAGGTACAGGTTTTGTGGTCAAGAGGTGGAATGAGCCAACAGGGTTGTATTTATGTGCAGGGGTAGGGTGGGGAGACAGGGGCAAGTCACAGAAGCTCATGAATGGTCAAGGGGAAGAAATCACTGTAACTGAAATACTTTTGAACATGCGTGTTGCAGGTACTTTCACAAACTTGGTACCTCATTCTGCCCCTTCCTTCTCTTCTCAGCTCCAGGAGGCCTTTGGGTGGGAACCGTTCACCCAGCTCTTTGCTGAGTACCAGACACTCTCTGGCATCCCCAAAGACAAGGCTGGCAAGATGAATCTATGGGTGAAGAAGTTCTCGGAAAAGGTGCAGAAGAATCTGGCTCCATTCTTTGAGGCCTGGGGCTGGCCTGTCCAGAAGGAAGTGGCCACCAGCCTGTCCTGTCTGCCTGAGTGGCAGGACAACCCCATGCGGGTGTACACGCATCCTCGGGTATAAAGGATGTGCAGGAAGGTGGTGGAGGGAAAGGAACAATCACTCGCCAAGGCCACCACCCATGTTTCCAGCTTAGCTTCTTGAGCTTGACTCTCACTTCCACCACTGTCTTCAGGAAGGCAGTTAAGGTCCTAAGACAAAATGACACCAACCTTCTCAGGAAAACACCCTTGTTACTATTTCCCTGTTCAACCGAATTGCTTCACCAGCAGAGGCCCTTTCATCCGCGGATCTTGAGGTCCTGTAGACTCCTGGCTTCTACTTTTGACCAACAGTTCTAACGACTATGGCTTACCATCATAATCTGACATCGCTCCCTCACCCCTGCGGGCCTTGAACATGACTGTTAATTTCTTACGTTTGGGAAGTTTTCTAATAGCAAGAGAGACAGGCTGATATAGAGAGCCCTGAATCTGTTTGGTTCTGTTGAAAATCTCTTCAACTCTGTGCTTCTGAATTCTCATCCATGACTCGGGGATAAAAGTCTACTGTTTGATACTGGTGAACATGTTTGTTCACCGAAAAATGCATAAAAGGTATTCTTTAGTTTTTGCCAGGTCTCATGGTGACCTGTCTGTCCTGTCTGTGTGGACAACTTGAAAACTGAACCCCACTTCTGAGTTGGCCACCTGAGGTGGGCATGCAGTCTCTGCATAAGAGTATTTAATGAGTACAGGTGTTGTTTCCAGACATGGTATTGATGATAGTTATTGAGATTCCAGCCTGTCTTATGTCATTTCTCCCACCTCTAGAAGGACTCCTGGGTATGACATAACCCATAGAATGGTATAAACTCAAAAAAGATGGCGTAAACTCAAATCAAATGTTACAAAGCCACTTGGTCTTCTTGGCTAGTTCCATCTTCTAGTACTCTTGTTTCAACCAAAAGTAAATGTCACCGTAGTAACCCCTACCAGGACCACCAGCCTGTTTGTTCTTAGCACAGAATAGGCGACTGATTCCTCTGGTCACCACATTATCAAGGCACTGTCTGGTGATAATGGCAGCTGTGCTGAAAGTCTTTGTGCATGACAGGCTTCACTTGGGAGCAGGATTACTGGGTACAACGGACCAATTAACCCTGAGCTTTCTAATAATCCATTCCGGCCCATCCCAACTCTGGTTATGTGGAGTTCTAACTGGAGCTTGGTCTCCAGGATTAATGGAGTGTGGCCATTTTTCTCTAGCTTACTTTTAAACTATATTTTTGTTGTTTTCAATATCATTCCATGAGGTGTGGTCAGAGTAGAGTTGCTCCTCCGAAGAGCTGACCAAGGAAATGTCTTTTTTTAATCCCATCCTTCTCCTCCTTATTCTAGGATAATTTATTTCACTACCATCTTTTCTCAGGTACTTTTCACATGAAACGTGCTCAGTAAACATTTGTGAGTTGAGAGAAGAGTAATGACACCCAGCACACAATGAGCAATCAATTCGTCCCAGGCATTGTGTGGGGTGTTTAATGTGAGTTAACTCATGGAATTTTCACAACAGACCTTTGAAGTGGGTACTATTATTATTCCCCTGTCAAAGATGAGGAGACAGATGCAGAGGGATAGTAAATAACTTAAGTCACCAAGCTAATAAAAGGATAAGTCAGGGTTTGAGTGAAACCCCTAGCAATGAAAAACTCCTCCATGAAGGAATCACAATTTAAACAAAAATTCACCTAGAAAATGGAAATTCAACAAACTTTTGACTTACTTCATGTTAACTATTGAATTTTTATTAAATATCAAATTTAACCTCCAAAAACTATTGGTACCTGATTTTCTGGTTGTCTCAGCATGTTATTAGCCTCCCTATAGATAGAGAAAGTAGCTGAACCCAGGAAATTTAACTCCAGAGCTGGTATTCTTAACCATGATGTTAAGGAGGAGTATATGGATGGGTAATACTGGGTTTAAGAGGTTGCCACAGAGATGAAAACAAACCTGACTCTTCCGCACACACTCTCTAGTGGAAACTGGATCCGTTCTCTCTCTTGCAAATGACTCTGCTGGTTGTTTCTAAGTGCACAATTAACTGTAACTGTGACAACGTCAGGGTATTCTGTATCCAAGTACAGTTGCTCACGAGGATGTCGATGTGGGCCTCAACATCAATACATGCTGTTTTCCAGGGACTCTTACAAGTGCTTTTATTTTTTATGTTCACAACAGTCCTACGGAGTAAGTACTATTACTATCTCCATTTTGGAGAGAAGGAAGTAGAGATACAGAGCAAAGTGATAAAGCCCAAGTTGGACTCCAGAGCCCAAACTTTCAGTCAACATACCATATGCTTACTAGGTCTGCCACAACCTGCAGCCCCTCTTGCATGAAACCTACATGTGTAGGGGTGCCTGAGTGGCTCAGTCGGTTCAGCGTCTGACTCCAGCTCAGGTCATGATCTCACAGTTCGTGAGTGCAAGCCCTGCATTGGGCTCTGTGCTGACAGCCCAGAGTCCAGAGCCTGTTTCAAATTCTGTGCCTTCCTCTCTGCCCCTCTCCCATTCATGCTCGCTCTCTCTCTCTCCCTCTCTCTCTCAAAAATACGCATTAAAAAAAAAACAACTTGGATGTGTAGCTACTGAACCACAAATATCAGATCAAACTACCAAAAACCAAAATGTTATTTCTAGTTACTCAAAAGAAATTACTTAAGGATCATTCATCCAAGGTACACATCCTTTAATACCATGATCCTGCCCGATCTAGTTGGGAGGATTTTAAAGATCTGATGCTTCAAAATAATAGCCTGGTGGAGTGCTAGAACCTTGTCTTAAACACAGCACTTGTATCCACATGTCCTTTGCCTCAACTTCCATTCTTCATGTCTCACAGCATGGGACAAGGAACCACATATGTTCTTAGAGCCTGTTGGATCCAATATCTGAAATACCCAAATTCCTAGGATATTGGACAAATTTCAAAGGAAAGACGTCACCCTAGGATAATTTGGGGAAGTAATAATGGCTGCTTTACAGGTCTATGTGATTAAAAAAGGACTCTACCTGTATCTTCACCCTGAGCACTATACAGCCACTGACTTATTATAATGGGCAATTAATTTCAAAACCATTAGAGCACTAATGGTTGGTCACACTGAATAGAACCATAAAACCTCCTACTTGTCTAGCAAATATTGTTAAAATGAAACAACAAGCCCTGCTAAATGAAATTAATGTATCTTGAATGAACTTAGGCACTGTAGAGTCTGGGTTCACCTATGCTGTTCTTTGTCTCCTCCTTGTGGCCACTCAGAAACATTACAACTCACCACAACAGCATTGTTCCCATAGTGGCAAACTCAGTCCCTGTCTTAGTTTTAGTTTACAAGAGCTATCCATGTGACTTTTCCCATAAAGTAACTGCTAGTCAATATGCTCTTCACTTAAAAAAAAAATTATTCTAAGGGAATTTTTTAAAGCAAAGAAATATGACTTTTAGAAGAGGACAAATACACAAAACCCCTGAAGGGGCAATTTAAACCTACTATCCAAATCTTTCTTAAAGGTCTCAAAGGGCTTGTCTTTATTATGAAGGTAAATATCTCACCAAAGACACCATGGCTTTTGATCTTTGAATAGAGATACACGGAAGAGGCCAAGTTTCACTTGTACTATCCATGAACAATCTCCCAAATCGATTTGCTCTTACTTGAATAGAAACAAATTCATCTACTGTTAACCTCATAACATTGTTAAAATGGATTTAGATTCTTGGAATACAGTACAGTCACTGCCTTTATTCAATACACATGTGAAATTTTATATAATATCTCTTATTAAATGTATAATTTTCCTCTTGGTTCATGCCACACAGAGAAAGAAACTTGACCACTTGGTTAAAAAAAAAATCTACTAACAGAAGGACATCAAGTACTACAAACTACTTATCAAAAACTGAGCAATGATAGGAGAGCCAGCCATGAGATGGTTAAGGCTAGTAAGAGCTCCGCCAAAATAAAAATGGAAAAAGCACATTAGGAAATAAAATTCAATTTACCAGTGGTTTCACCCATACCTGGGTCAATAATCACCTCACCAAACGGGACCTATGATCAGGGAATTCTGACTCTACTCAGATCTCATGAGTCTTTTCTCCTTTTAGAGCTCTGTTCTCAAACGCTGTCAAGGCCTCTGGCCCAGCTGTAGGACTAGAAGATGAGGGTTCAAAAAGCAGCAACTATGTCGGGCCCCAAGATCTTGAAAGGTTGCAGAATCAAATACTTAGGTACACCAAGAACTTCTGCATCATCTCCAATAAGGTGGCTGGAGTCAAGCCCTGGGACATGGGACAACTGGTATACTGGATCCAAAGTAATAGAGAGCAAACCAATCTGAAAGCAGTTGGCCAAATATACAGATAAGAGTAACATTTTAGTCTTGCATATTGATACCAACTAAATATGCATGCACGTGTGTGTGTGTGTGTGTGTACACATAGTATTTAAAACTCTAAGAGGAAATATGCAGTAGTTACCTCATTTAGAGTGGATGTTCCATTGGGAGCTCAGGCTACTCCTGAAATAGCAGGAAACTGGTTTATGAATGTGGATAGGTGTTTGCCCTTAAAAGGATCTGAGCCAATGTATCTCTTTGATTATACCCACATCCTATATTCAGCTGAAAAAGACAAAACAAAAACAGATAGCATTGAGGGATATTCTACCTTTACTTGAAGCAGATTCCTTGGTGTAGGCAGTTCTGAGTTGAACGTAATAAATGCTTTAAATTAACATAAATACGATATTAAGACTTTTATCAAAAAGATTCATTCCTCTTGGACACCTCCAGAAATAATGAGATTCTGGGGTAGTTGTTGGAACATCATCTTAAGGCTTTTAAAGAACAAATTAAAGGGAAACACGGAAACTGTCTGAATCTATGCGAAGGCCAGACGACCTGAAGGAAAAAGCCATGAGTTACAACTCAGAAACAGGCAGAACTTTGAACTTTACTGACCATAATCCACTTGTAATAATATAGACTTTAAAATAGGAAAAAAAGTATTTTGAAGAACACTGTCGGAGGGGCCAAGACGGCAGAGCAGCCTGGAAGTTCTCAGCTTCTCTCATCCCTGAAATGCAACTAGATCAACACCAAACCAACCTGCACACCTAGAAAATTGACCTGAGGGTTAACTCAACAATGTGCATAACTTGAATCACAGAAGTCATATGTGGTACCAAGAGGTGAACTGGGGGAGAGAGAGAAGCCGCAGAGGGTAGGGAGCTGTTTTTGTTTGCAGACAGAGGATGGAGACAGGGAAAGAGTACAGGAAAAGCACTCCCCCCAAAGGTAGCTGGAGAGAAAGAGAAAGAGTGGAAACACCCATAAGGGAATTGGTAAGAAAGGGAAGGAGGACAAAGAGGAAGGTTTGGATACCATTAAGACTCTATGAACAGCGGAGCACAGTCTGAAAATCTGCAGTTCGATACCTGCTGGAGCTCTGGTGAGAAGGGAAAATCCCCAGGAGCAGACAGCAAGGTCTGAGGGGTCCCTGGGCCACACGGGGAGAGGCGGTTCCCTGGCTAGGAGGACATTCAGTAGACTGTGCAGCCTCCCTACCGGCAAAGTCTCGGCAACTCAAGAAAAGCCATGCTTACTAGTGTTGGAACAAGGATGTTGAGAGACAAGAACAAGGTGCCAGATGTGTGTTGTGGTTTACCACACTCCCAGATACACTGCTGCTACACGATCACGCAAACTTTTTCTGGGGCAGGCTGACATCCAGCCACAGTCTCTGAGCATCTGGGGAGGTGTGGTTGCTGAGGGTTCCTGGGGGTGGGCCGGCACGCAGCCATTGCTTGGCGAGACCCTCCCCCAGAGGTTTGGAGGTTGGAGGTTGAAGCTGCAGGGTCCTCAGAAGTGAGGGGTTTGCAAACACAGCCCCATCTGAGATAAAACTCAGGAGGAAGGTGCCACCTGGCAGGCTGATGAGCTGGTCGCAGACAGGGCAGAAGCAGGGAGTGGATGGAGGCCAGAGACAGGGAAGGGGTGCTTGACTACCAGTTGGCGAAAGCACAGAGTTCTGATACCAGAGACTGGATAGCTGGGTGATGCCATTTGCACCTCTCCTGCGCATGTGCATACACGTGTCACAATGATCCACCCCAGTAAGCGAACCAGCGTCATCTAGTGGAGAAGGGAGCCATTACACCAAGTCCCGTCCAACTGTGCCAACCATGCTCTAGAGGAACGTAAGTCTCTCCACATGGTTAGTTTACAAGCTATCAAGTGCTTCATAGCTTGACGTCTAGGGGAAACTAGATATAATTTCAGTCGAATTCCATTTTGTGTCCAGTCCATGTATTCAATTGTTTTCTTTTTCTTTTCTTATTCTTGAATACAGAAAGAGAAAAAACCTTTTTTTTTTTCATTTTTATAAAAGATTCTTCTTTAATTTTTTTCTACATTTTTAACTTTTTTGTAAATTTTTTATTCTATTTCACTTTCATCATTTCATTTTACTCTATTTTATTGTAAGCATTTTTTAAAATTTTAAAACGTTTCCTTTTTTTTTTTTTCTTTCCTTTCCCTTTTTCCTCTAATCTACCAAGCTTCTTTCGACAAACAGTCCAAAACACACTTAGGATCTAGCATCTTTCATTTGATATTTTGGTGCTATTTTTAATATTTATTTTTTATCAAGTCTTTTTCTTCCTCCAAAATGATGAAATGAAGGAATTCAACTCAAAGGAAAGAGCAGGAAGAAATGATATCCAAGGACTTAATCAACACAGATTCAAGCAAGATGTCTGAACTAGAACGTAGAATTACAATAATAAGAATACTAGCTGGGGTTGAAAAAAGCATAGAAACTCTATCTATGAAGGTTAAAGGAAGTAAAATCTAGTCAGGATAAATTAAAAATGCTATAAATGAGATTTAATCCCAAATAGATGCCACAGTGACAAGGATGGATGAAGCAGAGCAGCAAATCAGTGATATACAGGGCAAATTATGGAAAATAATGAAACAGAAAAAAGGAGGAAAATTAAGGCAAAAAAACCTTAATATAAGAATTAGAGACCTCAGTGACCCATGAAAAAGGAATAATATCTGAATCATAGGGGTACCAGAAGATGAAGAGAGAGAAAACGGGGTAGAAGTTTATGTGAGCAAATCATAGAGGAAAACTTTCCTAACCTGCAGAAAAACACAGACATCAAAATCCTAACCTGCAGAAAAACACAGAAGCACAGAGGACTCCCATTAGATTCAACAAAAACCAACTACCAACAGGACATATCATAGTCAAATTACAAAAATACACAGACAAGGGAAGAAACATGAGAGCAGCAAGGGAAAAACATCTTTAACCTACAAGGGAAGACAGATCAGGTTTGCAGCAGACCGATCCACAGAAACTTGGCAGGCCAGAAAGGACTGGCAGGATACATTGAATACTCTGAATTTGAAAAATATGCAGCCAAGAATTCTTTATCCAGCAATGCTGTCATTAAAGATAGAAGGAGAGATAAATGGTATCCCAGACAAACAAAAAATAAGAGTTCATGACCACTAAACCAGTCTGCAAGGAATTTTAAGGGGGACATTCTGAAGGGAGAAAAGATGAAACAAAACAAAAAAGACCAAAAGCAACAAAGACTAGACAGGAACAGAGAACACCACTAGAAACTCCAACTCTACAGGCAACATGATGGGCAATAAATTCTTATCTTTCAGTACTCACTCTAAATGTCAATGGACTAAATGCTCCAATCAAAAGACACAGGGTAACAGAATGGATAAGAAAACAAGATCCATCTATATGCTGTTTACAAAACACCCATTTTAGACCTAAAGACACTTTCACATTGAACATAAGGGGATGGAGAACCATGTATCATGCAAATGGATAACAAAAGAAAGCCAGAGTAGCCATACTTATATCAGACGATCTAGATTTTTAAAATAAAGACTGTAACAACAGATGAAGAAGGGCATTATATCACAATTAAGGGGTTTATCCACCAAGAGGACCTAACAATTGTTAACATCTATGTGGAAACACCCAAATATATAAATCAATTAATCACAAACATACAGAAAATCAATGATAATACCATAATAGTAGGAGACTTCAACACCCCACTTAGGGCAATGGGAAGATCATCTAAAGAGAAAATCACCAAGGAAACAATGGCATTGAATGACACACTGGACAAGATGGACTTAACATATATTCAGAACATTTCACCTGAAGCAGCAGAATACACATTCTTCCCCAGTGCACATGTAACATTCTCCAGAACAGTCCTCAACAAGTACAAAAAGATACAGATCATACTGTGCATATTTTCACACCACGACACTATGAAACTCAAAATCAGCCACAAGAAAAAATTTGGAAAGACAACAAATACTTAAAGACTAAGGAACATCCTACTAAAGAATGTATGGGTAAACCAAGAAATTAAAGAGTAAATTAAAAAGTACATCGAAGCCAATGAAAATGATAACACTACAGCCAAAAACCTCTGGGACAGAGCAAAGGTGGTTCAAAGAGGGAAGTATATAGCAATCCAGGCCTTCCCAAAGAAGGAAGAAAGGTCTCAGATACACAACCTAACATCACACCTTAAAGAGCTGGAAAAAGAACAGCAAATAAAGCCCCAAACCATCAGAAGATAAATAACAAAGATTAGCGTAGAAACCAATAATACTGAATAAAAACAACAATAACAACAACAACAACAACAGAACAGATCAATGAAACCAGGACCTCGTTCTTGGAAAGAATTAACAAAATTGATATAACCCTAGCCAGTTTGAACAAAAAGAAAAAGGAAAGGACCCAAATAAATAAAATCAAGAATGGTAGAGGAGAGATCACAACCAATATTGCACGAATACAACACTAATAAGAAAATATTATGAGCAACTATATGCCGATAAACTGGGGAATCTGGAAGAAATGGACAAATTCCTATAAACAGATAAACTACTAAAACTAAAACAAGAAGAAATAGAAAATTTGTAAGGAATTCAAACTAGTAATCAAAAACCTCCCAAAGAATCACAAGAGTCCAGGGCCAGATGGCTTTCCAGAGAAATTCTATCAAACATTTAAAGAAGAGTTAACACCTATTCTTTTGAAGCTGTTCCAAAAAGTAGAAATGGAAAGAAAACCTCCAAACTCACTCTATGAAGCCAGCATTACCTTGAATCCAAAATCAAAGACCCCACTAAAAAGGAGAACTACAGACCACCTTCCCTGATGAACACGGATGCAAAAATCCTAGACAAGATAATAGCCAACTGGATCCAACAATACATTAAAAAGAATTATTCACCACAAGCAAGTGGGACTTATACCTGGGATGCAGGGCTGGTTAATACCCACCAAACAATCAGTGTGATACATCACAGCAATAAAAGGACAAGAACCACATGATCCTCTCTAGATGCAGAGAAAGCATTTGACAAAATACAGCATCCTCTCTTGATAAAAACCCTCAAGGAAGTAGGGATAGAAGGATTGTACCTCAAGATCATAAAAGCCATATATGAAAGACCCACCACTAATATCATCCTCAATAGGGAAAAACTGTAAACTTTCCCCATAAGGTCAGGAACACAACAGGGATGTCCACTCTCGCCAGGTATTCAACACAGTATTGGAAGTCCTAGCCACAGAAATCAGACAACGCAAAGGAATAAAAGGCATCCAAATAAGCAAGGAAAAAGTCAAACTTTCACTCCTCGCAGATGACATGATATTTTATGTGGAAAACCCAAAAGATTACACCAAAAAACTGCTAGAACTTATCCACGAATTCAGCGAAATCACAGAATATAAAACCAAGTCACGGATATCAGGTGCATTTCTATAAACCAATAATGAAGCAACAGAAAGAGAAATCAAGAATCGATCCCATTTATAACTGCACCAAAAACCATAAAATACCTAGAAATAAACCTAACCAAAGAGCTAAAATATCTATACATTATAGAAAACAAGAGAAAGCTTATGAAAGAAATTAGACACAAAGAAATGAAAAAACATTCCATGCTCCTGGATTGGAAGAAAAAATAGTGTTAAAATGAGGATACTACCCAAAGAAATCTATATATTCAATGCAATCCCTATCAAAATAACACCAGAATTCTTCATAGAGATAATACAAACAATCCTAAAATTTGTATGGAACCAGAAAAGACCCTGAATAGCCAAAGCAATCCTGAAAAAGAATGAAGGCTGGAGGCATCACAATTCCAGACTTCAAGATGTATTACAAAGATATAATCATCGAGACAGTATGGTACTGCCACAAAAACAGACACACAAATGAATGGAACAGAAAATAGAACCCAGAAATGGACCCATGAACATATGGCCAACTAATCTTTGACAAAGCAGGAAAGAATATCCAATGGAATAGATAGTCTCTTCAGCAAACGGTGTTGGAGAAACTAGACAGCAACATGCAGAAGAATGAACCTGGACCACTTTCTTACACCATATACAAAACTAAACTTAAAATGAATGAAAGAGCTAAATACAAGACAGGAAGCCATCGAAATCCTAGAGGAGAAAACAGGCAACAACCTCTTTGACTTCGATCACAACAACTTCTTACTTGACATGTCTCCAGAGGCAAGGGAAACAGAAGCAAAAATGAACTACTCGGACCTCATCAAGATAAAAAGCAAAGGAAACAATCAGCAAACTAAAAGGCAACCAACGGAATGAAAAGATATTTGCAAATAACATATCAGATAAAGGGTTAGTATCCAGAATCTATAAAGAACCTACCAAGCTCAACAACCAAAAAAAACCAAATAATCCAGTGAATAAATGGGCAAAAGACATGAACACTTTTCCAAAGAAGACATCCAGAGGGCTAACAGACACATGAAAAAATGCTCAAAATCACTCATCATCAGGGAAATACAAATCAAAACCACAATGAGATACCACCTCACACCTGTCAGAATGCCTAATATTAACAACTCAGGAAACAACAGACATTGGTGAGAATGTGGAGAAAGAGGAACCTTTCTGCACTGCTGGTGGGAATGCAAACTGGTGTGGCCATTCTGGAACACAGTACGGAGGTTCATCAAAAAATTCAAAATAGAAATACCCTACAACCCAGCAATTACACTACAAGGTATTTATCCAAAGGATACATGTGTGCTGTTTCAAAGGGGCACATGCACCTTAATGTTTATAGCAGCGCTATAGACAATAGCCAAAGTATGGAAAGAGTCCAAATGTCCATCGATGGATGAATACATAAAGAAGATGTAGTGTGTGTACACACACACACACACACACACACACACACACACACACACACAAAATGAAGTATTACTTGGCAATCAATAAGAATGAAATCTTGACATTTGCAACAACGTGGATGCAAATAGAGGGTATAATGCTAAGTGAAATTAGTCAGAAAAAGACAGATATCATACTTCACTCATATGTGGAATTTAAGATACAAAACAGATGAACATAAAGGAAGGAAAGCAAAAATAATATAAAAACAGGGAGGGGGACAAAACATAAGAGACTTTTAAATACACACAACAAACTGAGGGTTGCTGGAGGAGTTTTGGGTGGGTGGGTGCGGCTAAATAGACAAGGGGCAATAAGGAGAACATTTTTCGAGATGAGCACTGGGTGTTACATGTAGGAGATGAATCACTGGATTCTACTCCTGAAATCATCATTGCACTATATGCTAACTAACTTGAATGTAAATTTTTAAAAACAAATTAAAAAAATTAAAATTAAAATATGCACAGCTCAGCTTTACCAGATAAAAACAAATTTTAGACAACTGCAAGGTAAAGTTGTTCCACTTCGAATGTAAGAGGAGTTTCCATTACTCTAGATCCTGTGGACACCTAAGATCACTGGCTTTTTGTTTCTTTTGGCCAAAATGATGGGTGCAGAAGAGTATATTATCATGGTTCTAATTTATGCTGTCCTGGTTACTAATGAGGTTAGGCAGCTTTGCATACAGTAACTTGACATTTAGATTCTGTTTTATTCTTGGTGCATTTTTCTGTTGGATTTTCTGTCATGATTTTTCTGTTTATATAACCGTGGTTGGTTACATGTTTTCTGATAGCTTCTCCCACTTTGGGTTGCCCCTTCTTTCTTTTTCTGGTATCAGCTGATAAACATTACTTCTTCTGATAAACATTACAAGTCCAAGGTATTAATCTTTTCCTTATGGGTAGGGTAATGCTAACTGCATCTTGATTAAAAATTACTTTGTTTTACCCAAATTCCATGAAGATATTTTTTATACTATCTTCCGAGAGTTTTGCAATTTTCCTTTCAAGTGAAGATCTTTAAATGAGTTTTTTGTGTCATGTGAAGTAAGAACACAATTTTAGTGTCTAAAAATATGGCTTCCCAGTTATCACAACACCGTTCACTGAAAAGTCTACTCCTTCCCCTCATCTGCAGGGCCAACTGCCTGTATATACGTGCATCTTTTGGAAGCACTCTGTTTTTTTTTTATTGATTTATTTTTCTATCTCTGTGTCATCGGTTCTATAGTGTAATATTTTTACATTTGTTCTTCTTTATTTTTCTTCCAGAACACTCAACTATTCTTGGCTCTTTGTTGCTTCCATTTAAATTTCAAAA
This sequence comes from Paradoxurus hermaphroditus, assembly GCA_004024585.1. NCBI lineage: Eukaryota > Metazoa > Chordata > Mammalia > Carnivora > Viverridae > Paradoxurus > Paradoxurus hermaphroditus. The sequence goes on along the minus strand of PITB01033504.1, from coordinate 648 downwards.
TCAGCTCATTATGTCCCACCAAAACAAATAAGCAAGTAACTACCACCACCAGAAGCCCTGCTGCAATTTGATTCTAAGGGATGTTTTTTAAGTATAGATCAATTTGTGGGGAATTGATATATTTTAAGAAATTAGTTTTTCAGTCTATGATCATATTTTACCTCTGCACCTGTGTAGGTACCCCCCAATGATTCTCTGTCTACATTTCTTTTTTTTCTTATTGTTTATTTTGAGAGAGAGAGAGAGAGGGAGGGAGGGAGAGAGAGAGAGAAGAGAGAAAAATCCCAAGCAGCACAGAGCCAGACTTGAGGCTCTATCTCACGAATCATGAGACCAGACCTGAGCAAAAATCAACAGTTGGATGCTTAACCAACTGAGCCACCCAAGTACCCCTGTTTACTTTCCTAATTTTCCAATTAAGCTGTGGAACAGTTTCCAGATATGCTACTTCATTCTTGACTCCTTCATATTTTTTAATGTAAGTAGATTTTTCCATTATTCTAAATGAATAAAATATTTCATTTCACACCTGGAATATTACTAGTATATAGGAATGCAGTTAATGCTTGTATGTTAACTTTAGCAATATCAAATATTAATATTTGTATGTTAACTCCACAAATACTGCTAAACCCCATAGCTTTTAAA
>PITB01033503.1:0-13961 GCA_004024585.1 Paradoxurus hermaphroditus | reverse complement strand
TTATAATAAGGAAATACACAAAGAATATTTCAAACCAGTAGAACCAGTAGAAGAAAAATATTCAGTCAACTAACATTTGCAGTTCTCTTCAATATGCCAAGCACTAGAGATACACAAGTGTGTTAGACTCCATCTATCTCAGGCTTCTCTGGCAGAGACAATATTCCTTCTTCTAAATCATGCTCATGAGTTAGATAAACAAGGAAAAGGATGAGTTAACTTCTGGATAATTGAAAGTGAGTGTGGAACATTTTGTACCAGTCAGGATTCAATCATTCCACTTAGAAAAGTAGAATCAGTAGAGGAGAGATACATATCTCTCTCATATATCATCATTCCTATATGTGTATATAGGCAAACACATATACACATCAATATAATCTAGATATATGAATCTCATGATTTATACATGTATAATTATATATTACTTTGTTGGATGGACTTGACTTACACACTAGTGGGGGCTGGCTAAGCAAGCCTGAAGTCCACAGAGCAGGATTCAGGAAGAAATCACAGGCAAGCCAGAATCCTCTGAGATGCAGCTGAAGCTCGAAGTCCATGGAAAGATAAGGTCTAGTGGAATAAAAAGAATGCAGGCCTGCTTGTTGTTGCTGATTTGGGGGGAAGGCCTATTCCCTCTTTCTCCACGACACAAGAAACGACAAATGTTGGTGAGGATATAGAGAAAAAGGAACCGTTGTACACTGTTGATGGGAATGCAAACTGGTGCAGTCACTGTGAAAAGCAGTATGAAGGTTCCTCAGAAAGTCAAAAATAGAACCCTCATGAAATCCAGTAATTGTACTACTGGGTATTTACTCCCAAAATATTGCTACAGAATATAAACAGTATATACTGAAACTGGTGTTCATATCACTCAGTGACTCTATCTAGTTCTCTGTTTTCAACGTCAGCTACTCTTTCACACTCATGACCCCTCTGCTCTAACCATGTTTTTCAGCCACAGCTTTCATGGTACACTTCTCTTGGAATGTCCCTTGTCCTCATTTTTACCTAGCAATCACCCAGTCATTATATATGTGTAACCTAGCTTAAATGCCACCTTCCCTGTCTTACTCTTCTTAATCCTAATTCCCTAGCCTATCTAGAAATAAAAATTTTGTGTATTCTTCTGCAGTAACAGTCTATAAATATTACATTGTGATTCTCTTAATTTTCAATTTCTTAAGGGCATAAGTATTTCATATCTCTATTTGATCTCTAACCTATAGCACAACACTTGACAAATAGCAAATATTTATTGCATATGAAGGAATGAATCAGTTATTGAATAAATCAACACATTAAAATATTCAATTGTGATGGTTTGGAAACAATTAGTTCCCTCCCGCCACTTGAGAAATAGAATTCTTGGCCAGGTATGAGAGAGTAAGTCATCACTTATTCATTCACTCAATTAATTTATTTGCTTTTTAAAAAAATGCTAGATCTTTTTGAGAGGCATAATAGAAAAGGTATTTGGTGGAAGGTTTGGCCTCATATTGTCCATTGGTTGTCACCTTACCATTCAAGAAAAGACTACTTGCTTACAGGTAAATAAAATCAAGTGACTTCTCAAGTTCCTACAATAGATTGCTGAATTTAAAATGTGAAAAAAGTATAAACCACGTTTAGGTGGGGGGTTTAGTTGACATGAGAGCACAGACCTACCTACACATGAAGTCTCATTGGTTCTGGTTTTTGAAGCAGACAATAGGAGATATGCATAGCAATCTCCAGAAATGTCCAGAAACAGCTGTGAGTTGACAGCCTCTCCTCAACTTTATGACCAAAATTAGGAATCTGAACAAGGTTTCTATGCTGATGGTCAGATTTCTACAGAGACCCCTCAGAGGTGACCATAATCAGAATGAAATATTCCTAAGTTGCTATGTATGGAATGTCTTACGTTACCCATCCTTGACCATGGCATTTTCTTGTGCCAGTTGTTGTTCTAACTACTGCTAATTACCCACAATTCTATAAATTTCTTTTTGGGCAACATTAATGTTAAAATCCTGGTTATCATGCCTTTCTGCTGTCGTCTATTTACTGTCAAAATGGGGCAGAGATACCCTGTGAATCATCTAGATGCCAAATGTATTCTTCCCTGATTCCGGAGTGGTAGAGCAGCCCTACCTCCTCCTAGTTATCAGGTTCATTTACCCCACCTAGGATGGTGATTCCTTTCCCTGCCTGCTGGTCTCTTGGCCAGAAACCTGAAGTAACTGGGTGATTGTCATACCTTAAGGTTTATAAAACTCTGTGTTTATTCCCTTATAGAGATGTTCCTTCCTTGGGAAAAACAAGCAAACAAACAAACAGAGAAATCTTCAGTGTTGATTCAACCACACTGCTGATCTATTATTCTTAGTATGTTTCAGACTAACACATAAGAATAATTGGTTCAAGCCTATATTTTCCTTTTAAAAAGAAATTCATTTATTCTGAAAAACACCACTACTGATATAGCCATTTCTATACCTATATGGCAGTAATATTATATTATCAAATACACATATAGACAGACACAAAATTACACAAATATACACATTGCTTCATGAGCTATGTTAGAATTTTTTTGTAAGCACTTTGGAATTTGTACATTTATTACAATAGCATACATAAGACATAATATACACATTCAAATTAATTATGCACCAAGCTGTCATGGACTGGATTTCTGCCTAGAAGACATATGGAATATAATTTTTATTGTATAAGTTTTGGTTTACATTATATTTTGACATCTACATACACTACAAAATTATTACCCCAAAAAATTTGGGTACCATCCATTACTCTACAATTGCTCCCTTTCACCTTTTACCCATTCCCCAATCCCCTTCTCCTCTGGTAAACATTGATCTCTGTATCTATTAACTTTGGATTTTTTTTCATTTGTTCATTTGTTTGTTTTTTTTTTTAATTCCACATATGAGTGAAATCACACAGTATTTGTCTTTCTCCTCTGACTTATTTCACTTACTTTAATACCCTCAAACTTTATCCATGTTGTCAAAAATGGAAATATTTTATTCTTTTTTATGACTGAGTAATATGTGTGTGTGTGTGTGTGTGTGTGTGTGTGTGTGAGACATCCTCATTCATCTGTTGATGGACACTTAGGTTGTTTCCATATTCCGTATGTTATCTATTGTAAATAATGCTCCAATGAACATACAAGTGCATACATGTTTTCAAATTAGTATTTAGTACTCTTTAGACAAATACCTAGTAATGAGATAGCTAGATTATATGTTCTATTCTTAATTTTTTGAGGAGCCTCCATACTGTTTTCTATAGTGACTGCACCAATTTACAATCACATCAACAGTATATGACAGTTTGCTTTTCTCCAATACTTTCTCCAACACTTGTTATTTCTTGTCATTTTGATAATAGGTATTCTAACAGGTGTGAAGTGATACCACATTGTGATTTCAATTTGCATTTCTCTAATAATTCATGATGTTGAAAATATCTTCATGGGTCTGTAGGCCATCTGTATGTCCTTTTTGGAGAAATGTCTATTCAGATCCCATGCCTATTTTTTCCTCAGGATGTTTGATTCTGTTGTTGTTGAGTTTTATGAGTTCTTTATATAGTGTGGATATTAACCATGTATTGGATGTGTGATTTGCAAATATCTTCTCTCATTCAGTAGGTTGCCTTTTCATTTTGATGATAGTTTCCTTTACTGTGCAGAAGCTTTTTAGTTTGATGTCCCATTTATTTAAGATGTCGGGGAGCTCACTACCTATGTTTTCTTTTAGGAATTTTATGGTTTTAGGACTTACATTCAAGTCTTCAATTCATTTTGGGTTAATTTTTGTGTGTAGTGTAAGATAGTTCCATTCCTTTGCATGTGGCTAGTTTTAAATTCAAAGTCAAATTAGAACAGAAAATAGAACTTTCAGGATGAAATCTGGCCATGCGTACCAACATGGATGGACCTGGAGGGTATTATGCTGAGTGAAATAAGTCAGTTAGAGAAAGACAGATACCATATGTTTCCACGCATAGGTGGATTTTGAGAGACTTAGCAGAAAACCATGAGGGAGGGGAAGAGGGGAAAGGAAAACAGACACTAGAAGGAGGAAGACAAAACACAAGAGACTCTCGAAGACTAAGAACAAGCTGCGGGGTGAGGGGTGTGTGGGAGGAGGGAAAGTGGTTGATGGGCACAGAGGAGGACACTTGTTGGGATGTGCACTGGGTGTTGTATGAAAACCAATTTGACAATAAATTATTTTAAAAAAAAGAAAGAAAAAAGAACTTTCAACAAAAGAAAGTCTAGATTGTGGGGATTTAGGTGATTTAGCAAGAAGAATCCAGAGGTCTGGGTTCAGATCCTGGCTCTGCCACCTTCTATCAGTGTGAATATGGACAAGTTACTAAACCTTGGTTTCATCTAATTAAATAAACTCAACACTAAAGTATTCAACAGGATTTTTGTGAAGATTAAATTAGACTGCTGCAGAGAAGAGCCTATGCCAAGTAGACATTCAGTACAACAGTGCTGGGCCCTAACATTTTGCTTTCTAATACGACCCAGGGATTTCTCAGCAAAAAGAGAATGTGCTTGTCATTCTGCTTCATCTGTGCTCCTCTCTAGGTCGTCCTTCCTTAATTACAATCCAGGGTGACCTCTGGAAAAGATAACCTAGGAAACCACCAAACAAATATAGGAGTGTTTAAATTTTCTTAGTAACAGAAATAGCCAGAGTGACTGGTCTTTCTCAAGACTCCCTAATGCATGACTAAGAGAATTTTGAAATGTCTTTTAAGTTTTCCTCCTAGGGATATTGGTGTTTCCCCCAGCATCCCACTTCTACGGTCTAAAGGGTTGTGCTTTGTCCCCTGCCAGAGGATTTTCAGACCTTCCTTATGCAGCTATCTTTGGAAATGACATAATCCTTTTAGAGTATTAGCACTTCATAAGTATGGATTTTAATACTGAGCCCCATGGTAAGAAGGGGTTACTTGTTGAAAGCCAGAGCAAAGATGAGAATGAGAAAATGAGACAGCAGGAGAGCTAATGCAAGGGTAGTAGAGGAGGAGGAAGAAGAGGAGGAGGAGGGAGGGAGAGAGGGAAGGAGAGGAGGCTACAGATGGTGAAGAGTTTTTTGTGTTGATGGAGTAGGCAGTATAAGTTGGTTTGGGAGTGATACTGCCTAGTGGTTAAAAACTTCAGCCTTGAGTTTATAGCCCAACTTTGCTTTTTATGATATGTATGTCTTTGGCCTACCTCTGAAACTTTCTAAGCTTTGATTTTCTCATCTATAAAGTGAAAATAATACTAGTACTAGTATTATTGGGGAGTTAGTGAAATGGGTAAATGAGATGATGAATATTAAGGGCTTTGTATGGTGCCAAGCACAAAGTTAGTACTCATTACATGAATGTTTTTGTTGTTGATGGAATTATCTTTTGTCTTAAAAAAAGAAAAGCCATCTTGGGGGCACCTGGGTGGCTCAGTTGGTTAAGCATCCAACTTTTGATTTCGGCCCCGGTCATGATCTCATGAGATTGAACCCTGTGTAGGGGTCTGTGCCGACAACATGGAGCCTTCTTGGGATTCTCTCTCTCTCTCTCTCTCTCTTTCTCTCTTTCTCTCTCTCTCTCTCTCTCTTTCTCTCTCAAGACTCCCTAATGCATGACTAAGAGAATTTTGAAATGTCTTTTAAATTTTCCTACTAGGGATATTGGTTGGTCTCTCTCTCTCTCTCTCTCTCTCTCTCTCTCTCCTCACCCCTCAAGATGAATTTTTAAAAATTTTAAAAATCCATTCCAGTCCTGATCTAGATTCTTGCAGAGCAGAGGAACTTTTCCTTATGAAGTTTCCCCCTATGTGCATATTTGCTGGATGGTGTTTATTGCACTCAATATTCACTCCTATTCTTTATTTCTTGTATTTGGAAGGCTAAAATTGATATATTGCAGACTAATGCACAGGTAAGTTCTGGATATGATACAATTCTACCGATGAAATGTGCTCACTCAGTATAAGGACAGTCCAAGAACTGTAGGTTTCTTTCTCACAGGCAAGGTTGGGGAGGAAGAACACTTTTGGAAGCTGGACGCCACATTCTAGGATCAGCTGACTGATCTGTGAGAGTCAGGCAGGTATGGCAAGGGCAGAAGTGGAAGCAGCAGTAGTTTTATCCATAACTCAACATTGTTATGTTGATGTTATCTGGGAGCCAAGTTACCTCTGCTCCTCCAGCCCTTACAAGGATTTTGCAGACACCCATTACTCTATATGAAATCTCTTCTGTTTAAATACTTGGAACCGTTTCCAGTTATTTTGCACCTGCATGTTACAATGCTTGTCTAAGCTCTTTCAATGCCTTTTATTTCAATACTATGGAAGCTGGAGATTTTAGACAAAATGGCTTATGTCCTATTTATTGACTAGTAGGTATAGGCAAATGTTGGGTATTATAACAAAACAAACAAGCAAAAAGTAACAATAAACATCAAAATACAATCCCGCCTTTCGCAAAGCTTTGCAGAAATAAAGCACCAGATACATTAAAAGGCTTTGTGTTTTAACTGAACCATTTGGACTCTTCATTAGCTTATGAGGATCATCAAAAGATCTGAGTCCACAATGGCCCATTTCTCTGAATGGTCCAAGTTGAGACCAGGATTGCCTACTCTACAGGCTTATTGTCAGCATTGTTTTAGATTGTCTGGTTCTTTTGTTTGGATACCTGTGTGCTTAGATATGTGGACTCATAGTATATTGTTTATTAACCCATTAGTTCATTTACTGACGCTGAATACCTCCTAACATAAGCAGACACTGTTCTAGGCTCTGGACAGAGAAGGAAATCTCCTATCTACTTGAATATTATAGGAAAGAAATATCAATCAAGCAACCAGTCAATTATATAACATTGCATAGTGGAAAGGGCTATAGAAAAAAAGAAAGCAGATGGAGATGGAGTACAGCATTGTTAGGGTGAATATAGAAGGTCCCTCTGATAAGGTGATATTGACCAAAGATCTACGTGAAAGGAGGTGGCAAAGAATGTGTAACTGGAGAAAGCATTCTAGGTAGAGGGAACTTGAGTGCCAGCACCCTTATTTGGGAGAGTGCTTGACATGGGCAGGTCAGCAGGGAGGTCAGAAAGTGTGTGACAGAAGCAAATAGCAAATAAGGCTGGCGAAGAAGGAGCTGGACCACGTAGAGCCATATGAGCCTTGGTGAGGTCATTAGACTTTAAGAGTGTTGAGAACCATGAAGTGACATTATCTAACTTAAGGATTATCTGGCTTCTGAATTGAGGAAAGACTTTAGGGAGCAATAACAGAGGAAGGAAATCATGTAGGAGGCTATCGCAATAAGCTTCCTATCAGATAGGAAATAAACTTTGAGAGAAAGACTAAGTTTGGGTGATTTGTAGGGAAGTGTGTTCAGAAACAAGATGTGGAAAGGGAATGAGGAGGCAGGACTGGTCAGAGAACTTGAAATGAGACTCCCTTGCCACAGAGGTCTCAGCCAATCCCATGAGCAGCAGGGTTAGATCTTCAGAGATGTCTGGCATTGAGGCAAAGGGAGTTTGGGGTTTTGAATCCCTCAACAAGCAATCATTAAATGTTGGCTGCCCCTGGGGAAGAAGTGTAACCTTGAATTAGAAAGCTCCCTTTAGTGAAAGTCAGTTTCTGCAAAGGGGCTAAGTCATGAGCCATCAGCAAGGAATACTGCCAGCAAAGAGGGAATGCATGCTACCATGATAGAGAGGTCTGGGTATCTACACCAGTCTAGCCTCCTTGTCACCCACATCCACTTGCTTCCTATTTCTTCAACCCATCCAGCAACAGCTTCTCCATGATTCTGATCTGCTTCTTTTCCTGTGGAAAATGCTGGTCTCATAGCTACAACTGAAGTTCGCCTTGCTTAGTATATATTCTACATCCTCCACCTTTGGCTGGTACTAGTAGTTTATGTGGTGGGATGACCCAGACCTCATTACTAGAGGTGTGAACCCTAGTCACAATGCCCTTCTCCTTTCCTTGTCTGTTTACTGTCACAGTGGGGCAGAGGAGAACCAAAAGGTGACTTGTAAGTCAGGTAGGTGTCAAGTGTATTCTCCCCTGATGCCACTATAGTCAGTCTGACTTCTTCCTGACAATCAGGTTCAGTTACTTCTACTAGGGTGGTGATTTGTTTCTTTGACTAATGATATGTTGACCAAAGAGCCCAAAATAACTGAATAGTAGCCACACCTTAAGGTTTAATAAAACAATTTCCATTTCCCTGATACATGTTTCTTCCTTGGGAAACATGACCTCCAGACCTACAAACCTATAGAAGAATTGATGGAAAGCACAAATTTCTTATTGGCTCACTGGGAGTGGAGGAAAGCAAAGCTACACTTATTTCTACCACAAAGTCCCCAAATCCATGTATCCTTATTTTTGGTTATATGATACCATATAAAATAATGACTGTTGAGTTAAGGTATGTACTTCTTACTCATCTCCAAGATGGCCCCAGAGCTGCACCTCCACATGGACTGTCCATAGCTCTATCAAGCAAGGTTCTGTGGCATGTGTTATGTCTGGTAGATCCCAAGTGTAGCAATACTGGGATTTAATTCACTTCAGCCCAACAATAAAGCTTATTTTATGGTCCTTTTGTCGCTGATAGAACTCTGATGCTGTAAAGTGGATTCCTTAGGCTGATGCTATGTGATACCAGATCCCAAGATGATATACCAGACTCTTTCTAAGCCTTGGACCAATGGCATATTGACTGAGGCCATGCAGGCAGGAAAGAAAATATAACCATAATATGAGTCAATTCTATTCAAGTGAATCATACCTCTTTCTAGATGCAAGGGAACCAGTGCTGTTAACTTGCCCGAATGTGATTGATTGGTCTCATTGAGGAATGGTGCTATGTTAGGGATTGAGGCCTGGTCCCGATTGTTGGCAGATTGGGAATTTAGTGGCAATAGTAGGCAAACCAGACCTGATGAATGGAATTCTATACTATTGGACCCAAGCATAACCTCCATTCTTATGACCTTGGCTATTCCATTTATATACCCATTGTACCAGTACTGGGGTGGCCAATGCCAGAATGGCTAATATCCTCTGCACAGCACTTCCCTGGAAGAATGGAATGCATACTTCCCTGGAAGTATGGAATGCATACTTCGATCCTAAAAGGAGATATTTGGGCAGCGCAGAATAGCATCAACTATACCTGGTAAGAGATAATAATGGCTTGATGAATTGTACATCGAGTATCAGAGAAAGAGAGAAGTTAAATATGGCAGGGTTTTCACTGACTTATGATAAATAGTGGAACCACTCATGAGATAGAAAGACTGGGGGAAGTGTAAGTTTGGAAACCAGCCAAAGGACAAGATCTCAAGAATTTAGGACCATACTGAGTTGAGTATAAGCTGTTGAACAGACAGATGGATCAATCAGTTTGGATTTTAGGGAGAAGGTTTGAGTTGGAAAAATAAATGATGAAATCATCTACATAAAGTCTAAAAGTCAGAAATTAAAATGGTCCTCACCTGGCAATTGTTTTTCAAAATAGTCCACTGTTTTCATTTTTGAGAATAAAAAATAAATCCTCAAACTTCCAAGACAAATGCAGGACAAAATCCTAACTGAATTTTTTTAACAGTTTGAGTGAGCCAGATCAGAGATTTACAAGAAATCTTTACTAAGTTAGTGTTTGTCATTCACTTTCTTTAGTGATGAGGATTAGAACAACCCATGAACATTAGTTGCTTTTGCAAAATACTACTACCAATAATAATAGCTTTGTTTGGTGAGCATCTACTATGTGCTAGGTCTATGTTAAGTAGTTTACAGAAATCTGTTTTTATTTTGACATAGTCATCTAAAATAGGTATGATTATACTTTTTTTACTCAAGAGTAAATTGAGACTTAGGTCACAAATAAAATAATTAGCAGTTCTGGGATTAAATCCAGATCATTTTGTCATTTCTCTGGAGGAGATAACATTTTAATGACCACTGTGTTCATCGACCTTTCTCTTCTCCTAACCTGGAAGAATTGAGACTAGTTGATTTTGTTTTAAGCCTTTGCATTTTGTCAGGATAACATGTGCAGCAGTGTTAAACAGAGAAGATCACAAAGTCATTTGGCCTTTTCAATATTCATGTCAGTCTAACGTGATCCAAACAAGCTTCTTTTTATTTCTCTTTACCGGAAATCCCATAACTTGCTCACTTGGCAAGGAGACACCCCCTAGAGCTGACAACAGAGTTACCTCTCCCACAGAAGGAGGAAAGAAAGGATTTGTTAAAGTGAGTGGGTGTGCTGTGTGATTTCACAGGCTGAGATTCCACATACAAAGGTTACTTACTGTATTTACTGAGTGACTCATCAGGACAAGAATGTGGGTAAAGGGGCTCTCTCATCAAATTCTACAGCTATGTTATTATCTCCATGGCTCTGGTTTCAGTTGAGAGAGAGCAGGTAGCACTTACTGGACAGAAGTGGGGACCCCCATCATCCATATTCTCTATTTGCTCCCTCAAGCAGGGCATGTGACATTTTATGACAAAAGTGTACTCTTTGCTGGTCTACTTGTTTTCTAGAATATCTAGAAATATCTCTGTGTGAAATAAACCTCCTGGCCTTAAAATTTTTAATTGAATATTTTTCCCTCCCAGGAGTCACTCTTGGTTGTCCCCCAAACTAATTGTTTATCAGAATAGGTGGGGACATTTTAATAACAATTTTCCCTGAGCTCTAACCAGAAGTTGCTGATTAACTAGACCTGAAGAAAAGCCTCAGAAAAATATACTTTTTTAAGGCAAACTTCTTGTTAAAGAATAACACACAAAGTTCACAAAATCACCAGAGTGTCATTTGAATAATTGTCACAAACACTAATGTAACCAGTGTCTTTGGAACAAGGGCTAGCTCTATCCCCTACCCCAAAACAGGTACTACCCTCCCCCAAATAATCACAATCCTGACTTCTTTTTTTTCTAATGTTTATTTATTTTTTAGAGAGAGAGAGAGAAACAGAGTGTGCAAGCTGGGGTGGGGCAGAGAAAGAGGGAGATAGAGGATCCTAAGCAGACTCAGCACTGTCAGTGCAGGGCCTGATGGGGGGCCTGAACTCATGAACCATAAGATCATGACCTGAGCCGAAGTCAGACACTGAATCCACTGAGTCACCCAGGTGCCCCCTGACTTATAACCCCATAATTTATCCTTGCATGTTGATGAACTTTACATAATTAGTTTCATACAGTTTGTATTGTTTCTGGCCCCTTTTCTCAGTTGTTTGCAAGATTCGTATGTGTTATTTTTTGTGGCAACTATTCATTCTTATTTCCTTATACTATTCTCTTATATGAGTGTACCGTATTGACATAAAAAAGTTGACTGTTTTTAGTTTTGTTTTTTTTTTTAATAATATAAATGGCACTACTCTGAACATTCTCGTGCATGTCTTTTGGTGAAAATATATGGATTTCTGTTGGGTCTATGCCTTGGAACACAGTTGCTGGGACAGATGATAGGCATGTGCTCAGCTTAGCAGATATGGCCAGTGTTTCGAAGTGGGTCTATCGATTTTCTCTCAGCAGTAAATAAGAGGCCAGTTGCTTTGCATTCTTGCCAATTTTCAGTAATATCAGTCTTTTTAGTTTTAACTATCCTAGTGGCTGAGAGTGTTAGCTCATCATGAATATGATTTGTTCTGTCATGAATGTTGAGAACCTTTTCATAGTTTTGACCATTTGGATATCCTTCTTTTCTAAAAAGCCTAATCAAATCTTTTGCCTATTTTTCTGTTGGTTGTCTCTCTTTATACTGATTTGTATAAACTCTTTAACACATATGCATTGAAAATGTCTTTCACTGTGACTTATCTTTTTACTTCCCAGTGATGACTTTCGATTACCAAAAGTTCTTTATTTTAATTAATTAATTTATTTATTTATTTAGCAGCAGGCAAATGTTTATTGGAGTATAAGATCAGAAAGTAAGAATGGTATAAAATCTCTCTTTACAAAGCGGGGATATTTGAAAGAGAATGCTCCCAGAAGTTCTTTATGTTGTCCTACTTACCAGCTTTCGCTATGTATTTCATACTCTCTGTTGACTGTTTTGGAAATATCTGCCTATCCCAAGGTTATGTTTTCTCCAGAATCCATATTTTTTAAATAAACCTTCATTATTCTGATGTATGGTCAGGTTTAATTTTGAATTGGTTATTTGAAACCTATTAAATAATGTTATATACCAGAAGAAGTGTCTCAGGCTAATGACAGTGAAGTTTGGTCTAAAGTCAAGAATGTCGTCCCTAAAACATTGAACAAAAGGAAGAGATTTAAAAACCAAGGTTGGTCTTTTTTTTTTCCTTTCCCCTCTTCCCCTCCCCCATGGTTTTTGCTAAGTCTCTCAAAATCCACCTATGTGTGGAAACATATGGTATCTGTCTTTTTCTGACTGACTTATTTCACTTAACATAATACCCTCCAGTTCCATCCATGTTGCTATACGTGGCCAGATTTCATTTTTTCTCATTGCCACGTAGTAGTCCATTGTATATATGTGCCACATCTTCTTTATCCATTCGTCAGTTGATGGGCACTTGGTCTCTTTCCATGATTTGGCTATTGTCGAAAGTGCTGCTATGAATATTGGGGTACATGTGCCCCTGTGCATCAGCAGTCCTGCGTCTCTTGGGTAGATTCCTAAGAGTGCTATTGCTGGGTCATAGGGTAGCTCTATTTTCATTTTTTTGAGGAATCTCCACACCGTTTTCCAGAGTGGCTGTGCCAGTTTGCATTCCCACCAACAGTGTAGGAGGGTGCCTGCTTCTCCACATCCTCGCCAGCATCTATAGTTTCCTGATTTATTCATTTTAGCCACTCGAACCGGTGTAAGGTGGTATCTCAGTGTGGTTTTGATTTGTGTTTCCCTGATGATGAGTGATTTTGAGCATCGTTTCATGTGTCTGTTGGCCATCTGGATGTCCTCTTTGGAGAAGTGTCTATTCATATCTTTTGCCCATTTCTTCACTGGATTATTCAATTTTTGGGTGTGGAGTTTGGTAAATTCTTTATAGATTTGAGAGGGAGGGAGATAAAACATAAGAGACTCTCAAAGACTAAGAACAAACTGAGGGGGGTGAGGGAAGGGAGAGGGGGTGACAGGCATTAAAGAAGGCATGTGTTGGGATGAACACTGGGTGTTATATGTAAACCAATTTGAAAAAAAGCTATTAAAAAAATAAAAAAATAAAAACCAAGGTTGGGGTGCCTTGGTTGCTAAGTCATTGAAGCATCCACCTCTTGGTTTTGGCTCACGTCATGAATTCACAGTTCCATGAGTTCAAACTCCATGTCAGGCTCCATGCTGACAATGCTGAGCCTGCTTGAGATTCTCTGTCTCCCTTTCTCTCTGTCCTTCCTCTGCTCATGCTGTCTCTGTCTGTCCCAAAATAAATTAATTAACTTTAAAATCCAAGGTCTAATATCAAGGTCTTTTAAGGATGGATGTGATACATATAGGAAGAGTGAGAAATAAGCAAAGTCAGATTGTTATGTCAATATCAAAATCCGGAAGGAGGATTGAGCAGCTTCCAATTTTGTGAGTCTCAGGCTAAAAGGCGACGGGACAAGTGGAGCAAAGCACTAGTCAGTGAAGAAGTCTCCTTATTGTTCTAATAAGGAGAAATCCTTGGCAGATTTCAATGGACTAGACTAGGAATATAAGGTCTAGCTTGGGAATTAAAGAAATTACTTTTCTGGGGCACCTGGGTGGTTCAGTTGGTTGAGTATCCACTCTTGATTTTAGCTCAGGTCATGATCCCAGGGTCATGGGATCCACCCCATGGGATCAGACCTGAAAGTTGCTTGAGATTCTCTGTGTCCATCTCTCCCTCTCCCCCTCCCCCTCCCTCTCTCTCTCTCCCTCTTCCCCTCTCCTCCTCTCC
>PITB01033502.1:0-13850 GCA_004024585.1 Paradoxurus hermaphroditus | reverse complement strand
CCCCGCCCCCCGCCCTGAGAGTGTGTAGATTTCAAGTTGTCCAAGCCAAAGAGAGGAAGGGGGCCTCCATAGCCAAATTGGGTCAGTAATTCGAAGGTCATTGTCATTTGGCCCTGGAATATGTGTTTTTGTTTGTTTGACTTAAGTTCCCTGGTTTGGAAGCTCGCAGCACTGCAGACTACACAGCGAAGCCGTCGCAGGATCTGGAACATTGTTCGGCCTCCCCAGCCTTCCGGCCCAGAACCCCTCCCTGCTCTGCACTCTGTGCTTTGTTTCTGGTCTCCTCGACCGAGGGTTTCTAGAATTAGGAACCTGGTCTCAGTTCTGTATGCCCAGAGTTTAGCAAAGCACGCGATACATGCTGGGATTTTAGGGAAACACGAAAGAAGGGACAAAAATACCTTTAGTTAAAAAAAAAAGTTAACTAAATACTGGTGTTTGGGGCTAAAGGTAAGAGGACAGTTTAAGCATTTCCTCCAGTTCCGAATCTTAATTGCCTTGCTTGTTGCTGGAGTGCAAACGTGTGTCCCAACGAGGAGAGAAACAGCAGAGTGGGCAAGAGGTGCTGAGGCGGGGGGGTAGAGGGAGGGGTGCGCTGCCTCCACCAGGCCTGGGACTCGGGGGGGCCCCGGACCCGGTGAGGGGGGCCGGCATCGCAGGGCGAGCTCGGCACCTCTGGGAAAGTGGGGGATGGGGTCAGCCGTCCACATGCTCCCAAAAGTGGACTGTGGGCCTCTGGGAAGTGCCGCAGTTGGTGTGGCTGCAGAGGAACTGTGGGCACGGGTGGCGCCACCTGCAGGGTCCCAAGCAAGGCCTTTCCCGTCATTGGGATTTGCAGATAAATTGTCAGTGTGCAGAGAGGTTGCTTATCTGGTGGTGGCGGTTCCCGCACGGGCAGGAGAGAGCTCTGCCTCCTGGTTAGTGACTGCTTGCTGACAGCGGGCTTGGGCGGTCTCCTCCCCCGAGTCCCAAGCCCTTCATCTGCAAAGTGGGAACGCCCGTGTGAGATGTCCGAGGGAGCGAAGCCCGGTGCTCAGCACCAAGTCCACCGTCTGCAGCCCAGTGGGGGAGCAACGTCAGGAGTCCCAACTCGGGGGCCCATGGGCGCCTCACGCGGAAGGGTGGCGATTACAGAATTCTCGGTGTTAATTTTTATTACTAATTTAATTTTTTAACGTTTTATTTATTTTTGAGACAGAGACCGAGCATGAGCGGGGGACGGGTAGGAAGAGAGAGGGAGACACAGAATCCGAAGCAGGCTCCAGGCTCCGAGCTGTTGGCACAGAGCCCGATGCGGGGCTTGAGCTCACGAGCCCCGAGATCGTGACCTGAGCCAAAGTAGGGTGCTCACCCGACTAAGCCATGCAGGCACCCCTTTATTACTAATTTTAAAACAACTCATGCTCATGATGAAGAATTTCAGAGAATTCAGGAATTTGTAAAGATGAAAATAATAACCTAAAATCGCACGACCCGGAGATGGGCCCCAGTATTTTTTCTCTTCTCTCACGACTTTTCAGGCAGAAACGGGTGCCCATTTTCCTCTTGAAAACAATCCTGTAACGGACATCCTCCTATGTTCCATATAGGCCTATAATAATTTTAACGACCACATGGTGTCAATTTCATGGATTATGATAATGTTATTAACCCCCTGCTGAGGACACTTAGCTTATTAACATTTGGTTTTTTTGCTGCTACAAACAATGCATTGACAGTAACGCTTTTACATGTGTGTCTGTATATTCACCTGATCACTCCCTTCACCAGTATTTGCTCTCACCTAACAATTGCAGGAGTGTCTTTTTTGCTGTGCCCCCTGAGAACCGCACATTATCCTTTAACTTTGCTGATGGATGCCAGTGTTCTGATTTGTGTTTAATTGCTACTGATGTTAACTCTTCCATGTACTAATTGGCCAATTTTTAGGTGTGGTGAACTGTCCCTGACTTGCACCAACTTTTCTTTCTCTTAGCATTTTTAAGAAACTTTTTTAAGTTTGTTTATTTTTGAGAGAGAGACAGAGTGTGAACAGGGGAGGGACAGAGAGCAAGGGAGACACAGAATGTGAAGCAGGCTCCAGGCTCTGAGCTGTCAGCACAGAGCCTGATGTGGGGCTCGAACTCACAAACTGGGGGATCATGACCTGAGCCCAAGTCGGACGTGTAACTGACTGAGCCACCCCGGCGCCCCAACTTTTCTCTCTTTTTCTTAGCGTTTTTAAGTGAAGGCTAACTTTTCCAGTTGACCTAGGACAGCAATGTGGGGAGGGGGCACTTTTGTCCCCAAAAGGACCTTGGGCAAGGTCTGGAGACATTGTTGTCACAACTAGGGGGGTGGTATATCCAGTGGGCGGAGACCAGGGACGCTGCTAAACGTCCTGCCACGCACAGGAGGCCCCCGCGCCGCAACTGCCTGGCCCCCGAGGCCGGCGGGCGAGGTGGAGGCCCTCCCGCGGGGCACGTTGCCCCCTTAGGTTGAACAGAGCAACCACCAGGAGCTGGGAGCTGACTTTATTATTTCCCTGCCCTTGCTTTCAGCCACGCTGAAGGGCTGCTGATTAAATTACCTGGGGTCCCCGGGGACCCGCCGCTTCCCTGGCAGGTCTCTCCCAGCCGGCGCCGCCTCCGCGAACGGCTGCGGAGTGACTGCAGGTTTACAGACCGCCCCTCCCCAACGTGACGATGGTTCTCCGGGTCCCCCGCCCCCAGCGGCTCCTCGCGTGGTGACTGGGGGGCCGGTGGGGGGGTAGGGCGAGACGGGCGAGGCCGCCTCAGATTCCGTGTGGCCACCTGCTATAAAAAGGTGCTGCCCAATTAGGTAGTAAAGAGGAAAGCCAGTGAACTAGGAGGGTTCTTTCCCATGTGAGTGCTTTCCTGGCCTCGTGGCTCTTGGGCACACTGTCTTCCGGGACCTTCTGTGTGGGTTTGCCCTGCATGGTTTGTTGCCGGGGTGAGAGCAGCGGTGGGTGCCGGCCTCCTGTTCCTGCTCAGTCACGCGTCTGCCAAGTTCCTGGATCGGTCCACTTTCACAGGCACCCGGAGAGTCGGCGCTGGCGGCTCGTGGAGTGGGGACAACTCCCGTCCCAGGGGACCTCGTCCGTTGTTTTGTGCGTACGGCTTGATTCGTGTCCGATGATAGAGCCAAGCTGCTGGACCTTCTAATGATGAAAGGCCAGCCTTTAACAGTATAATAAAGAAACAGTGTTTTTGAGAGGGCGAATAGTTCCTTCGGCTCTGGGCTTTTTAATTTGTTGACTTTTTCTTTTTTTAATATTTATTTTTGGGAGAGCACAAGTCAGGGAAGGGTGGGGAGAGGAGGACAGAGGACCCGAAGCACAGAGCCGTCACAAGGCTGTCAGCACAGAGCCCAATGTGGGGCTTGAACTCTTGAACCATGAGATCATGACCCGAGTCAAAGTCGGAGCCACCCAGGCGCCCCAGTTTGCTGACTTTTTATGCAGGGTGGAGCAGGCAGGCTCTGGCCAACTTGCCTTCGGTCGTCACAAAATCAGAAGTGGTGTTGGTGAGTAAGTGAGAAAAGGTTACGTTGGCTCTCAGTGAAATTCAGGGTTTCAGACCACCGTCTAAGGGTGCGGGGGGTATGTGTGTAAGTAGAATACCAGCGGCGTGAGGTACGTGGGTCCGCCTAATTTTGCTGACAAGCCCGTAGGCGTTAATGACCGGGAGTAAAGTAACATCTTCTGGCTTTGCCTTCCTCACGGGTGAAATGAGGGTGATTGCTGAGGTCTCTCACAGAAAGGAAATTCTCATGTTTGGGACCAGCCAGAGGTGGCACCATGTGTGAAAGCAAGACCAGAACTTGTGTCTCCCACCCGCTGGGTCCTGGGCTCTGATCCCCACAGGGCCAGCGGACCAGCCACCTGAGGCCCGTTCGCCTGAAACCAGGGCTTCCCCCTTCTCTCACCGTTTTCTGCCTCTTCCTCCTCAGATGTGACGTAGACACCGTATTCCTCTCTGCCGGGACCGGCTTCTCCTGGATTGCTGCTCTGCACCTGTGAAAACAGCTGTTGTGTTTTCCGTCATACAAACAGCTGCCTTTGGGCAGGGAAGCCCAGGGCCCCGGATGCGGCTGCACCTGACTGCGGTGCTACGTGTTTCAGGTGTGCTTAACCGGAGTCACCCAGAGCCTCTTGGAATTCCGAAGAAGGGCCCGTGGAGTCATTCCTCACTAAAAGCTTTCCTTTCATTTCTTCTGTGATTGCAAAGCAGAAACCTTGAAGTGTAGGAAACTACATTGAAATTAAATTGTGCCGAATTAAACTCCCAGGCCCCAGGGATAACCGTGCCATTTTTGACGTACGTTTTACCTGTATTTTGTACATAAACGTGTTATTTTATTTAGCATGCCAATCAAGTAGAATCCTGCAGATACTATTTTAAAATAAACAACCCCTGTTAGATCGATTGAACACAATTACAGCTAATTGTAGAGCAGGAAAGTGCACGTTTCTGACCCGGCCTCTGAAATGTAGCCAGGTTCGAGGCGAAAGCCCTTCCGTAGCTGCGCACATGCATGGCTCTCTCCACGCACTGGGGAGAGAAGGCTTGTCGTTCTGCACAAGGAAGTTCCGGGTGGTTCACCTTGTCCAGGGTGGGCCAGTGCGAAGCCTGGCGGGGACGAAGCCTGGCCCGCGGACTTCCATTTGCGAGCCGAGAGAAGATGGGGCCGAGCCCGCCCCGGGTCTCCTCCATGGGCCATTCAGGGTAGTGGATCCCCAGATGCAGAGCAGAAGGGGCAGCTGTGTGAGAAGGTTGGGTAAAGATGTGCGGGTCGTACCGGACGTCTGGTGTGGAGGAAGGGCGACGTGAGCTCGGGGCAGCCCAGGTGTCCCCTGAAGCTCCAGCTCTGCCTTGACAACTGTCCAGCAGCGTGACGGTTTCGGAGGGTACGAGGGACCTCCATATTTGAAGCTATTCCCATGTGCTCCTTGGAGCCTTCGGGAGGGTGCTGTTTCAGGCTGTGCTCGCTCTCCTCGTGTGCTGGACTCCGTTTCTCCTGGGAGGTCTTCATCCGGGCAGAATTCGGGGATGCTCTTGGGGCTCAGTCCTTGACATGCGTGCCCGTCCCTGCTCTGCCTGCAGCCCGCTAAGTGCCAGCTTGGAAGCCCGAGATAAATGGTCTCGAGCAGCTCAGCAGTCGGCCGGGCTCATTGATTCGACACAAATAAGCTCATTGACCTGATTTAGTGCAGAGGGGAGCTGCGGAGTTGAGTCGGATGTGATCGCCAAGCCCGTCTCCTGTCTGCAGCCTCGCAGACCCCCCAGGACAGCCGCCCGGTTCCACGATGCTCGTGGGCGCCATTTCCAGGGCGGAGGGGGAGAGAGGACGGAGAGGTGGAAGGAAGAGGGGCGGAGAGGGGAGAACGAGGTGCCGGCGGCAGGGACACCACACCTACAGTTGCTCCCTGTGCCACTTGGTGGCACCAGTTCCACGGGTTGTCTGCTCAGCACACTGCTAGTCCAGCCTCCGTGGCCCCGAGCCCGCGTGGCCTCCCTCTCCTGAAAACAATGGAGCCCTTTCTGTCGACGGGGAGCCCCCTGCCGCCGAGGACACTTCGGGGCTGTCGATTTTGTGCACAGGGACCTGGGAGAGCAGCCTTTGGTCCGCCTCTGGGGCCCGTGCGCCCCACTTTTTTTTTTCCACTGAGAGGAAAAGGACATGGGTCGCTTAACTGTTCTCACCCAGACGAGGACAACGCCCGGCAGGTGCTCACAGCGCGCCACTCCGCGCCCGCGCCGTCCCCTGGGGCAGGCGTTCTTCCTCGGCCGGTTTGCAGAGGAAGTCTCGGGTGCACAGGGGGACTCGCTCGTCCAGGCCACACCGTGAGACGTGGAGCCGCAGGCACGCTTCAGATCTCCAAAAGGTGCACGCAGGCTGAGTGGGCAGCACGTGACCTTGGCGGACTGTGGCAACAGCAACCCTCTTCCGGTCATTCCTTATTCAATGCTAACAACCACTCCTACGAGGCAGGGACGGAGGGAGGTCTTATTCCCAGTTTAAGGAAGCGAGCCCAAGGATTAAATGCTTTGCCTGGGGACACACTGTCTGGGTCGTTAAACCAGGGTAGTGATTGAACCCAGGTCCTTCTTGTTCTTGAACGTAGACTGTTAGTCCCGCGATGTGACATGAGCCGCACTGGCTCTGAGCACGAAGGGTGTGGGGCGGGTGCTGCGGGGGCCGGTTGGGATTTGCTCTGAAATGTGCACTTTGGCTCAGGATTGGGTCATCCTTGATGTAAGCAGATTGTTTCACCTCTTCACTGCTGGTCCCTGCCGGGAAGGGTTTTAAAGAATGTGCTAGAAGGAGAACTCACTCTTTCAGCACTAGTGAGAGGGCTGTGTCTTAATATCCACCCAGCAGAGTCCTTGTAATGGGCTGAATTGTGTCCCCCGCCCCCAGATTCATACGCAAAAGTCGGAAGCCCTTGTACCTGTGAGGAGACAAGGCCTTCAAAGAGGTGATTGGCCGTCAGGGTGGGTTGTAACCTGATAGCACTGGTGTCCTCATAAGAGGGGAAACACCAGTGGTGCAAACAGGTGGCCATCTGCGAGCCAAGGAGAGAAGGACCACAGAAGAAACCAAGCCTGCCGACACCTTAGCCTCTAAACTGCAGGAGAAGAGGTTTCTGTCCTGGGACCCACCCAGTCTGTGCTGCTCGGTTATGGCAGCCCGAGCCGACGGGTCGGGCCCCAAAGGAAGTACGTGCTCAGGTCGTAGGCAGAGCCAAAGCACAGCCCAGGCAGCGGAGGCTCGGCTGCCCTGCTGGAGTCCTTCTGACTCCGTGCGTCTCCTCCCTTCTGGGCCCCTTCGCCCATTTGTGAGGGGCGCACTCGGCCATAGCACAAGGATCCTTCCGGACCCGGCCTTCTAGGATTCTAGGCGCTGGTCTCCAGGACCTGCCGAGTGTCGGTTGAAAGCAGCAGTGTCTAATCGGAGGGAGAGTTCACGCCCTCGGGCACACTGCCAGTGTTTGTGGACGTTTTCGATGGTCACCGGTGTGTATGCGGCGGCGCTGCGGCGTCTCCTAGAGGCCAGGGCTGCCGCTCCGCCTCCTGCAGGGCACAGGACAGCCCCTCCAGAGGGCTCGCCGGCCCCCAGAACCCCTGGCGGAGAGAGCCGGGGTCACACCCATCACCCCTTGCACGGGGCTGGCTCCGCACTGCCCGCCCCCGCCGTTCATTCTGCAGGCAGTGGCTGGGCCGGGCGCTGGGTGGGTACACAGACCTGGAAGGTGGCCTTCTGAAATTTAAAATCGAGTGGGTCCCGAGCCTGTGGTTGGAGAATGTGATACCTGAGCGCCCTTCCGTATTGATCTCCCCTCAGGATAAAGTGTCACTTGGGTTTTTTACTCGAACAGCACAGGTACCATGTCTTTATCCTACTTCGTTCACAGATCACAAGCTTGTATAGCTTGATTATTTTCTAAAAGGATTTGAGAAAATACATGTTTATATGTAATACTGATTAGTAAAAAAGAAATAAAGTTAGAATGACTTTAAAATAGAATGGAACATGCAGTTGAGTTTCCTGGCACCAAGAGCAAAAAGAGAAATAATTCCTCATGTTAATGCAAAGCATTATTAACACAAAGCATTTCCTCAGTGCAAAGTCTAAAATGAGATTTTTGTACAGGCTTTCGACAGAGGATATTAATATTTAGATCTATACTGTGTGTAGCAAGCATGCCAAAACCAGGCGTTTTGGATGTTGGATAGAACGATAGATTAGAAATGGTCTCTGCTTTCAGATAGTACAGTCTGTTGTGAGAGATAGGCGGTTCTGTCACTACCTGCCGTGTGGGGTCATAAACGTGAGGACAGAGGAAGTCTGCTCTGTGGGGGAGGCTGACAGGGCAGACTTAGAGAGTAAAATGACATGTTTATACATACACGCCTTTTTCCTTAATCTTTGTTATTTTTTCTAATTATGAAGTGATATACTGCATTATAGAAAATTGGGGTGGTATGAAAAAAATAAAAGCTTTCACGATTCTTTTATCTGTAGATAACCACTCTGTTCCGCTGTGTATCTATATGCACACACAGAGTTATGTATTTAACAAAAAAGAAAATTGGGATCCTGTTTTATCATTTTGTAACGAAATGAATGGCCCTCGAATGGGGCTTTGAAGTATGAGTTGGGAGATCAGCAAGCAGAGGAAGTGGTGTGCGTGCCACGCAGGCATGGAGTCAGGTAGCCAGGGTCCGTGAAGACGGGTGAGACCCACATTTCATTTCGCAACTCCTGGGGGGTGTCGTTTCCATGGTTGCCCCCCCACCCCTGGGTTCTACAACCCAGCAGCCCTGTAACTATTTTTTTACATATCAACATAATGCAAGTGGTTTTCTATGTTAGTCTACCTCGTCATTGTTTTTTTGTAACAATTTTATTGAGATATACTCAGTTACCGTACAATTCACCCCTTTAAAGTGTACAACTCAATGATTTTATTATATTCACAGTTATGCATCCATCATAATTAATTGTAGACACTTTTGTGACCCCCCCCTTAAAAAAAAGAAACCCCATGCCATTAGTAGTCACTCTGCATTCTTTCTTCCCCCAGCACCTGGCAGCAATTTATCTACTTTCTGTCTCTACGG
The DNA here is from genome assembly GCA_004024585.1 of Paradoxurus hermaphroditus. NCBI lineage: Eukaryota > Metazoa > Chordata > Mammalia > Carnivora > Viverridae > Paradoxurus > Paradoxurus hermaphroditus. The sequence continues at coordinate 5,223 of PITB01033502.1, read as the reverse complement.
ATTGACCCATTCTAGAGGTTCTATGTAAATGGAATCATGCAATATGTGGTCTTTTATAACCAGCTTCTCTCAGCGTATTTGCATGCTCAGCGTGCATCAGCGTCTTTATTACTGCTAAATCATATTCCGCTGTATGGAAAGACCAGATTTGCTCGTCCATGCTTCAGCCGTTGGACATTTGGGTTGTCTCCACTTTTTGGCCCTTTCGAATAATGCCGCTATGAACATTCATGTACAAGTTTTGTGGACGTACGTTTTCAGTTCCTTTGGGTCTATCCCAAGGACTGGAGCTTTCGAAGAACCACCAGATAGTTTTCCAAGAGAGCTGTACCATTTTGCGTTCCCGCTTGCAGTATGCTAGGATTTCAGGGTTTCCACGTCCTCTTCAGCGCTTGGTGGGTTCATCTTACTGGCGATGGCCGTCCCGTGGTTATACCGTGGTGGCCTGCCGTGGTTGTGACTTGCATATCCCTGATGGCTGATGATGCCGTACATGCGTATGTGCTCTTTGGAGAGAGATCTGTCCTCATCCTCCCGTTTCTAGATTGGGTCGTCTGTGTAGTGTTGAGGCGACAGAGTTCTTTATATAGTTTTGGTGTAAGTCCCTTATCAGACACTTGATTTACAAATATTTTTCTCTTTCTGTGGCTTATTTCATTTTCTTGATGGCGTTCTTTGAAGCGGAAAGGTTTAATTTTGATGAAGTTCAACTTAACTTTTGTTGCTTGTGTTTTTGGTGTCCTATCTAATGCCATTTGCTTTTTAAGGTGTGGTCCTACTCCTTGGAATGGTCGTAACATAAAGGGATGATCATTTGATTCTAACTTGCATGAAGTTTTAAGTACCTCCCCCTCCCCCACGGGTGGGTGGCTGTGATTGGACCATAGCCATTTGGTCCCCTCCCAAAGCCTTTATAAACACCTCGTTGTTCCACATGCTTTTTCTTCCCCTCCATTGTGTCTGGCTGTGCTCAGATCGCTGCAGGGTAGTTGGGGAGGTGCTCAAATCTCCAGGCGGCATACCTACACGCGTCCCCTGTCCTGTCATTTCTCGGCCAAAAGTCGCGCTGACACAACCTGGCAGGATATGTCGCCATCTGCTGGCAGAGGTGGGAAAGTGCGACGCCAGGAGCCGGAAGGTGGCCCTTACAGCAGGTCGTGGGGGACTGCCCGCTGGCTTCCCTTCTGGCTGGCCCTGGTGCTCCGAAGGTCTTCCCACCTTTGGGGGCGATGTTTAAATAGGAAACCCTTCGCTAAACGGAATCTGTTTTCTACCAGGCAAGGAGGCCTGGGTGGTTCTTGTTTGTGGGCGCTGCCTGGGGCATGAAAAACGTCGTCAAGAAGGAAGCGGTACTGCCCCACAGGTGAGGGAAGGGACCCGAAGAGGAACCACTTGTTCAGCCAGGCGGGTAATGTTATCACTGTGTTTGTCGAGTCTCCGATGCTCCAGAGTCCATGCAGGTGTGTCATCTACCTGCTGCCTGCTGCCAGCCCTTCCTGGGTAGGCTGCAGCTGCTCTGCTGCCTGGAACAGGGAGGCCCTGACCTTCGTATGTTTTCTAGAACAGCATGGGCAACAGCCTGATTTTTTTAATGAATGATAGAACTCTATTTTAATATACTGTATTTTCATAAGTCTTTATTGAGTGAATGAAAAAAAAACAACTTCTGCATCCCAGCTCTCGACCCACTTTCTTTCCACCACACCTGGCTCCTTCGGTCCTAGATGCGCCCTTGTTTCAGTAAGTATTTGTGATGTTCAGTGGGAGAACACGTTTATTTTTTTTTTATAAGTTTATTTATTTTGAGAGAGAGCAAGCAGGGAGGGGCAGAGAGAGAGGGGGAGAGAGAGAATCTCAGTCTCTACACCATCAGCACGGCGCCCGACCTGGGTCTCAAACTCATGAACCGTGAGATCATGAGCTGACCCGAAACCAAGAGTCAGGTGCTTAACCGACTGAGCCATCCAGGTGACCCAAGAACATGTGTTTCTAATTTCTTTCACCCTTTAATAAAAGGAGTATAAAAATGTGATTGGTAAAAAAAAGTGCAGAAAAACTTGCACATGAATATTCACATCAGCATCACTCACAACAGCAGGAAGGGGAAGCCACCTGGATAGATACATGGGTGAACAAACCATGGTACGCCCTCCAGCGGAATGCCCCTCAGCCCCCGGAAGGAACAAAGCGCTGACACCTGCTGCGGTATGGATGGACCTGGAAAGACGCGGACGACGCTAAGTGACAGCAGCCAGACACAAAAAGGCCACGTACTGTACCCCTCCGTTTACATGAAGTGCGCAGAGTAAGCAGATCTGTGGAGACCAAAGGCGGATTAGTGCTTGCTTGCTAGGGGCTGGGGGGAGGGGAAAGGAGAGGGGGGCTGCTAAGGGGCGCGGGGTTTCTTTTGGGGTGATGAAGATATTCTCAAGTGGTTGGTGGGGCTGGTCGCACAACTCTGAATACACTAAGAATACCGCTTGAGAGGCGCCCGGGCGGCTCGGTCGGCTCGGTCGGCTCGGTGTCCAGCTTCAGCTCGGATCGCGATCTCACAGTTTGTGCATTCAAGCCCCGCCTCGGGCTCTACACTGGCAGCGTGGAGCCTGCTTTGGATCCTGCGTCTCCTTTCTGTTCCCGCCCCTGCTTGCTTATCTCTTCCTCTCTCCCTCCCTCCCTCTGTCTCTCTCAAAAATAAAAGAAAATGACCTTAAAAAAATATCATTTGAAATGAGTTTGCGTTTTTAATGTGTTTTTTTTTTTTTTTATTTTTGAGATATTTTTGAGAGAGAGAGAGACCGAGCACAAGTAGGGGAGGGGCAGAGAGAGAGGGAGACACAGAATCTGAAGCGGGCTCCGGGCTCCAACAGCGTGGAGCCCGGTGTGGGGCTCGAACTCACGAACCATGAAATCATGACCTGGGCCGAAGTTGTATGCTCAACCGACTGAGCCACCCAGGCGCCCCGAATTTGCGTTTTATAACATATTAATAATATCCCAATAAAACTGGTTTTAAAATATGCACAATAAAGATTAGCAAAGGGCTGGTGTGTGAGGAGGTTAGGGGATTGTACTTGGGACCCTCACAGAGGAAGTAGAATCTGGTCCGGAGAGCTGGGCTCCCCAGGTGGACCCGGGCTTGAACCCCACTTCCACCCCTGTCTGGTAGCATCATTTTACACGAATACTTAGTCACTCTGAAGCTTGGTTTCCTTCCCTGCAAAAGAGATGTAATAATACCGTCCTCACGGGTTTTTGGGGGGTGGATTATATTGATAATGTGTGTAAAGTTTCTTGCACACCCAGTGTTCAACAAACATTCATTTCCATCTCCCAGCCCTGAGCCGCTACGGTCCTGTGGCTTTCAGGCTAGCGAAAGGGCTTTCTCCGGGGCCCTTTGGCCTTCGGAAGCTTCTAGTGGGCAGTGTGGCCGAGTGGATTCGAAATGTGAAACGAGGGCTCTGGACTGACCTAAAAGCTTGGAGCCTGTGGTTTCCTCGTTTCGGTGGCCTCTCTACCTTAGATGTCCGCTGGGGTCCGCTCCGTTCCGCCCTGCCAGGTCCCGATCCTAGAAATGGCACCTTACGGGTTTGTGGGCCACGCGCATCGTCCTCCACCTTACTCCAGAGTGACGGCGCAGGGGCACTTTGTTCGCTGCCGGCTGGCCCCGGCCCCACCGTCACCGGCTCCTTCCTCAAGGGACCGATTTGCAGGGTGGCCTTAGAACAAGGGTGGTGCTGGGAGTGCGGCAGGCCCCAGAGTTTTACCCACGCACCCTTTTAAAACAACTTCATCCTGGACGAATGAGGGCCCTTCAGGCTACTCCACAGAGACAGTGTGTTGGATAAAGGCAAATGTGCCAGCGAGCCGGAGGGAAAATGTCGGGGCGTCTCTTCCATTTGGGGGCCGATGTTTGTAACTCTAATGAGGTTAAAGAACCAGGAATGGAGAAGTGGGATCCAGCCCCAGCCCCTACATTGTCCCCCCTTCCACACGGCCCCTCAAACCATGATGCGGTGGTCGTAGGCCTGAAGTGACTTATAATGCAGGTAGTCTGTGCCTTTTCTCGGGCTCTCAGCCACTTTTACTGACAACATGTGCGTGCTGCTGAACACCGCCTTCGAGTCTGCTGTGGAAGTGTGCGGAAGGTTTCTTCCCTGTGTGGGTTTGCTAGTTCTTGTGTTTTGGCCTAGAGTGCTGAGTCGTGGACTTCAATGGAAGTCCCATTGTGTAGACACCTGGAGATGGGCAGAAGCGCCATCATGGGGGAAGATCATGGTTTGGCAGATGAGAAGGGGTGGCTTGGTACGGTGGTCAGCAAGCTGCTTCCGTAAAGGACCAGAGAGTAAATATTTTCAGCTCGGAGTGTTGTATGACCTCTGTTGCAACTGCTTAAACTCTGCTGTCTTGGCAGACAGTGTGTACATCAATGAAATGGCTGCGTTACAATAAAACTTTATTTACAGACTCAGGTTGAGGGCCGGATTCAGTCTGTGGGCCTTAGGTTGCCCACCTCTGGCTCAGCGGCCCACCTTGACTGCTCCAACTCCTTTCTTAGCGTTGTCTCTTATTTCAGAGATGAAGTGTTAGAAGAGCTGGAGTGTTTTCCTCAGTGCTCCCGGAAATGTGGTGAGAAACCACGAAAGGCCACCTTCAGAGAGAAGGACCTCAACCGAGTGGAAGCAACAGGAATTTGGAGTTTTAAACCCACAGCAGCTGCTGAGGAATGAAGATTCTGCTGTCTTCCCATTGTCCCTCAACGGAAGGCTGGGCGTTTTAATTAGCTAATGCCGGCAAATTGCTTTGAAGAAAATTGTAAAATGTTTCGTGCTACCAGGTGCCAAGAATCCTAATTAGCTTTCCTTAAAGATACCACCTGGAAGTGTGATATTTTGTTGCTCGAGGTCCAAGCCAGCGAGAATAACCTGCAGATCAAAAACCGGTTTTTCAGCGAACGTAACTGAGTATAAACGGATCTCTGCGTCGACGTCGCGTTTTCTTCCTTCTGCCTAATCTGGTTCCCAGCAGCTGGGATATGAAACCCCGTAAATGGAGATTTGGGGGTTGTTGTCGTTTTGGTTTTTTTTTTCTCCAAGAGAGCTCGGCGGCGACGGGGACACGAAACAAATTAACCCATCCATGTGTTGCTGCCGACGTTGCCTTTTGGATTTTTTGGCTCGTGCCCCAGAGGCCCTGCCCTGGCGCGTCAAGAGTACAGAGAGGAGG